>PVJL010005865.1:0-101373 GCA_004026885.1 Lyroderma lyra
CTTTGGTTGTTTCCATGTTTTGGCCACTGTGAACAGCGCTGCAATGAACATTGGGGTACATAAGTCTTTGCGGACAAAGGTTTTCAAGTCTTTTGGGTAGATCCCCAGAAGGGGGATTGCTGGGTCAAATGGTAGCTCCATTCCCAATTTTCTGAGGAACCTTCACACTGCCTTCCACAGTGGTTGTACCAGTTTGCACTCCCACCAGCAGTGTGCGAGAGTTCCTTTTTCTCCACATCCTTTAAATGGTTTTAAAATATCATTGCTCTTTCTTTTTCAGATGCCCAAACCCAGAAAACAACAGTCAATTTCAAGAGTTTCTCTCCCATGGTAAGTTTCACATCTTTCATGACTCTTACGGGGAAAATTTTTCCATTGGTCAATGGCAAATTAGATGAGCGATTTTAATTATTTTAATGGGCACTGTGGTGTGCTTGCATTCATATTGAACAAAAATTTACCCTTTATGATGAGGAAATGCTTCAGGTAAAAAAGATCATACTGATATCTCTAATTTCCCTTTTGCAATGAATAAGCATAATAAAAATTTTGAAGCTTGATTAATCAAATGATAAATGAAATTTATAAATTGAAGTTACAGATATTTTTCTTTCTCAATTATATAAATTTTCACTTTTAATTTTAAAGAACTTGTGCAACATTAATATAATGAATAACAGGAAAAAAGAAGGCAGTCTATTTCATAACAAGAGACTGTAAAGGCCAGATCAACTACAATGTTCTGTGTTTTATAATCTTGACATGCATTTCTTTCCCTAGTGCCTTAAATCATTCTACTTAGAACAAATACCTTGTGTTTTACTTTTGGAAGAAAAGAAATGCAAACTAAAAATAATTATTACTTAGAGAATAACATAAAAGCTGATAGAGCAAAGTGGAATATAATTTAATATGTTTCAGTCAATTACTTTTAGTCATTGATAATATTATTTATAACAAGCTTACTTTACTTTGCTAGTATATTTAAATTGATAACAATAATCTTAATAACTAAAAGATTAGTTTCTTTAGACTTGCAAACTATGTCTAGGTATGATGCTTGGTCTATCTTTATTTAGTTTCCACTCCCAATGTGTAGCCTTGCAAGCTTGTACTGGGAGAGCTTAGTATGTTTACTAGAAACACTCCTTCATGGCAGACCTACATTTTTTTCCACTAGTTACTGAAGACTGATTGAAGTTATACTGAATTATATTTTTTCTTGAATTCTTTGCCTCTTCCCTACAATAGGTTTAAAAATTTAAATATGTGAAGTAAAAACAGTGCAGGTTGTCAGGCTCCATTGAGTAGGCTTGCTCCAAAATTTTGACCCCTAAACTTATAGTGGGTTTGTAGACATGAACTTTATATTCTGTCTGGTCAGATTCATGACATAATTAAAAATTCTTTTGGTTACTCTGGCTCTTAATGGTTCTGACTGACTTCACAGCCTCTAGCTCACAGAATTTAGAATATGGAAAAGCATTCACAGCACGTGGATCTCACATCAGAGAACTGTCTAGAATTATTTCCCAGAATATTGGCACACAAAGTCATTGTTTGCTCAGATGCTATCTGTTTATGATAACATATTCTTTTTCTTTTTCATTATCTAACTTTTGTAGTTTTTTTTTCTCATGAGATTAGTATGGTAAAAGCTTTTCCATCATAGCCATGATCCCTTCCTGGGGTGTTCATGAGCAACTAGTTAGATGGTTGGTGCCATTAATTGAGATGTGACACATTAACACAGGAGCCCATATGAAGTCAGAAATAAATGAATCTATTTGGGGCATATAAAATTTGAAATTTTTTTCATACAGTAGAGAGAATCAGTGAACAATTTTATAAATTAATCTGATTTATTCTTTAAATTTAACAAGTAGTTCTCCATCACATGCCAGACTCTATACTCAGGGCAAAATACAATGATAAAGACACATTTGATGTAAAGATATTAAACTACATTAAGATAACTTCATGTCCTCCAAATCATAAAGTTTGTAAAAAATTTATATAGCATATAATGCAAATACATTATAAAATGGATTTTTGTTATAATTAATAATTTTTTACTATTAGTCATGAGTTTTTTTAAATTAAATGTTGGTTTATGGTTTCATAGAACTTTTTGTTTGCCTGAAATATACTTAATATAGCTAGGTTCAATAATGTTTCCAATAACTGTCTAAAAGCCATTTTGAAGAATTTCTATCAGAATGTATTGATATAACTATTAAGGCCATAATGTAGTACTTACTTGTTCAGTTCTCCCCAGATACCCTGTCCTGCTCAGCATGTGTGGCTCTGCAATGAAACTGAAAGAAATTTAGTTACATTTAGCATGCTTTTATTTTCTGATACAGCATTCCTTATGAAGGTATACAATCACTATATGTCAGGCGGTGAATCAAATAGTGTTCACATGATTATATTCTTTATCATGTAATTATATGTACATTATATTATTATTTAGTTGACATGAGTCAGGGAGATAATGAAAAGAGAAGAATTCCAAGTATTGAGTGCTTACTTGCCTATATTACCTCCTATAAAACTTCTAACTGTGGAATGGAGTAGTTTCATATGTGTACACTTATGAAGAGTTAAGATACGCAGCTTAAAATGCTGGCAGTTTTCACAAATTTAGTAAGTAGTACTTAAGGTTTTATAAACAAACAAATGAGCAAACAAAAGACCACACATAAATATCTGGGACATGATATGACAAGTAGGGAGAAGCAGAATCAGGGTCTGACTGCCATTTTTTTTAATTGTTAAATTTCTTGGGGTGACATTGGTTAGCAAAAATTATATAGATTCCAAGTGTACAATCCTACAGTGCATAGTCTGTGTGTTGCTTTATGTATTTACCATCCAGTCAGTTCTCTTTCCATCACCATATATTTGACTCTCCCTCCCTCCTTTCCCACCTCCTCTCTGCTTACTCTCAGCTAACCACTAAACTACTGACTGTGTTCATGAGTTTTTGTTTCTTTGTTGCTTCCAGTTTTATATTCCACATATGAGTGATTACTGTCACTTTTATAAACATTAGAAGAAAATAAAAATTTTACATATATATGTTTTTTTCACAGAGAAAAATCATATTAAGGCTTTTGTTATCCTAATTTTCATTAAATACTCTTAAAGGTTAGAAAAAGAACACTTTCAAGATAAATCTGTAATTTTTCAGTATCTCAAAATATTTTATTTCTTTTCCATTTATATTTCCAAAATTACCTTATACTAGTATAATAGGTGCCGTATTAGTCTCTCTTCCAATTGTTCCTGCTCATCACTCCTGCTACACCATTTATATGACCACATATGATAAAATTATATGTGGTCATATAAATTAGTAATATAAATTAGGCACTTAAAATAAATATGCAATATACATATATTTATACACACACACACACACACACACACACACACACACAGACAATTTCCAAGTGCCAGGCCAATTGAAAACCACTGAGAAATATAAAGCAGTGGTTAGCAAAAATTAACCTGTATGAGAATCTCCTGGAGGATTTTTTTTTTTTTTTTTTGCTTTTTGGTATGTGGGCAGCTCCCTGACTGGGAATCGAACCCAGGCCGCAACGCTGACAGCACCAGTGCCGAAGCCTTAAGCCACTACACCATCAGGGAACTCCCATCCTAGAGGATTTATTAAGAACCGATTGATGGACTCCCACCTCTAGTTCTTGATTCAGTGCACCCGAAGTGTTGCCCAAGAATTCGCATTTCTCAAAAGTTCTCAGGTGATTCTGGTGCTATTGGTCCATGACAACTACTTTTAGAAAACCAATGCTCTAGAAAACAAATATCAAAATATATTTCCTTTAAAATTTCATTATTTTAAACCTGTCAAGTTTTCAATATTTCTTTGAGTAGATTTTTATTTCAATGCAGTTAGCCAAATAACTGTTTCTAAATGTTCTGCTATAATTTACAACAAGTCACTTGTGGTGAACTAGTCATTTTAAAATAGAAACAACAGAATGATGAGACTCCTTAAAAACTGAAAATATTCAGTTATTTTAGTCTTCTTACACATGAAAAAAATGTATGCTGTTAATAGAGCTTTATTTCCCACTAACTTCACTACTCGTGAGAAATAAAGACTAGAATAATAAGAATGCATATTTCGTAGGCTATGTAATTGACTTTTCCTTCTTAAAAAAATTTATTTATGCAAGAATTTAATTTTGGGACGAAATATTTTGTTTTGTTTTTTCCCTTTGAGAAGTCAAGATATTATAGACACCTGAAGTTTGTTGGGAATTCTTTGAACAAAAGACAAATATGTGTACATTCTTTTCTAGCTGTCCCTGAATACATGATTAATCTACCAAATAGGATTGCTTCTGTATTTATTATATTTTATGTGTAGGGAAAAAAAACTTCAAGTTAAAATTTGTTTGAACATTTTATATGAATGTGATTTCAAACCTACTTAAAAAAAAGAGATACTGATAAAATATATGTATTAAGATGTTTTAAAAGGTATATGACAGACTAGGTATATGTATTTGCCACTGTTGTGAAAAAAAATTGACATCACTATGATGCAAATTATCAGTACAAAAATGACAAAGACAAAATAATTGAGCTAAGTCTTTAAAATTAAGCAAAACAAGAAATGGAAATGATCAATAAGCATGTAAGAAGATATATCCTTAAGCTAATTATTTGAGAAAAAGAATGAAACAATGACATAATTGAAAGACATATTCTTTTTAAAATCTTTTTTCCAGTCTATTAGTTCATTCATGGATTATTTATCTCTATAATCATTTTGTTAATTTCCATGTTTTCTTTTGTGGAAAGAACTTCTAATTCCTTTATTTTTGCAGCATCCTCATCTTGTATTGTAGATATTAAATTCAGCTTGTTCTATTGCTTTATCTGGATCCTCCCTATGATTTTGGATTTTTTAAACTGACCACTATTTCTTGATTGTACCTTCATATTTACAAATAAAAACACGCCCTGATTGATTTAGACAGCTGCAGAAGTTTTTTGTTTTTGTTTGTTTTGTTTTTGTTTTTGCTTTATAGTTGTCTGACATGAGTGGATATTGCCTTTGGTGACATGTGCCTTAGAGGGCCAGGCTCACAGACAGATGGCTTCAAAGGAGAGTAGGAAGCAACTCCGGAACCCCCTCCTATAGTTAAAAGAATGTTTCTCTAGGAATTGTCCAACAATGTATTTATTGTTGAGCAGTCGTATTACTTTGCCTTGCTTTTCTTCTCCCATTGTGTTTTGCAGGAAGATACTGTTATCAAATTAAAATTTAGTCCTGTGATTACTCTGGTTCTTAATGTCCAAGTCCTATCCTTTTTTATACTGAATGATCCCTCACTAACATACCTTTGGTGTTCCCTTACACTTATCTTTGGAGAATTTTTCTCTGCTTTTATTTCTTCAATGATGTAATCTCACATGCTATGGAAAGACATGACATTTCTTAAAAGATCTCATTCACTTATGGCTCTCTTTACAGTTTCTAGCACTTCTTCAATTGGATATTCTATGTATGCTTTAGGCTGCCAATGTCATCCCAGGCACCACAGCTTCCTCTTACAACTCAATCTTTATTCTGACAGACTCTCCTTTACCTGCTTATAATACAAAACTCAGTTTAATTCTCATTTTTCTAGCACCTAACTTTGCTTCCCCCTTGGTTTACAGCCTTGCCTTTATATTTCAGGTCACAATCTTTTATTATTTTTATCTCAAACTTGATTCAGATTCTTTTATAATTTACCTATATAAATTGTTACTGATTGCCATTGGCCACGGAATCTTGGTGCCAACCATTTATAGCTGATGTTTTGTTCCAGTTAATTTCTGTCCTGTAAGCTGGAACTGTTCAGTGGTGTTGATTACACCACTCTGGGGAAGTCTGTACTATGTAAATACAATTAATTAGTCTTTGTTCAGCGTGTTCTGAGACATGATATTTGCCAAAACAGTATCTATCCAGCAGCACTCATTTTTAGTGAAAGGTTGGGAAATATATTTTTCACACTGTTTTCATACGTGCTCACTTCACTTAGTATATCCTTAAGGCATGATTTGATTTATATTGGTTTTTAGCTGCTGGTATACGATTATAAACTCTGGTGCAATGTTGAGAGGCATTTCTAATCTTACCTTGAAGTCAAGAGTCACCACACTAAAATGAAGTAAAAGGCTTAAAAGAGCTTACAGGTGAGGAGTTAGTATCATAGAAAACTCACAAATACGATATAGTTATTGACAGATTCTGGAGGTCCTAAGGCATAGCAGGAACTTACAAAAAGAAATTTTGCTAAGAGAATGGATAAAATATAGGTTTGATTTATGAAATGACGGAAACTATCTCTACCAAAGAAAAAGGTCATAACAATGAGGAAAAAACTAAGTGGACTCAAGAACTACAAGCTACTCAATATATTATAAATGCAATTGAAGTTAATGTACATTTAAAGATAGAAATCACTTCATTTTTCTATCATTTCTGTCTCACAGTTTGAAATATTTGTCTTTTCTAAAGAATTTTTTTATTATAATCAAATTGAATAGTTATTGCAGTCAGCTGGACCTCAGTAAATACTGAACTTAGTTTAAGGATGATTAACCTCCACTCTATAATTTTATTTCCTAGCCTTTCCAATTAATTCTCACACACTGAGTAGAAATCAACTCTTTTGATGATCAATCGTCTTGGCTTTACTTTTCCCTCCTTTTTGTGGTGTGCTCTCAATCACAAGGAAGGCACTGGGGGTGCTCTGTAAGAATTGGCAAGTTTTCCAGAGGTGGGCCTGAGTCACAATGGCCTGCCCATCTAGGTAATAGAAGAATAATTTTTGGTTTTGGTTTTTTATTTCGCCTTTTTTCTTTTTTTGGTGATGGTAAAACTACAGTGGCATATTCAATTGGACATATAAGAGTTTAATCAATTCATAATGTGCCTGGATTATCTTCAAAGATAAATACCTTTTGTTTTGTTCTTCAGGTGAAAAGCCTTAGTTAGGCACAAAAGTCACTTTGAAGTACTTTGGACTGCTTCCCAGGTTTGCTGTGTCTCTTTTTTGCCATACAGTGACATCAGCATTTTATATTTCAATATTTATTCTAAGGAAAAAGTAATTTTCAATGCTAAATAAATAATTACAACACTAAGTTAGCAACTTTGAGTTAAAAACAAAAACATTTCTATATACTTTATGTCCTTTTAAAATCATGAAAAAATAATAAAAAAAATTGTGGGATGGGGAAACAAAGAAGATGGCTGTATTAATCAAACTTAGTTTATAAAATTAATAACATATAAAGGCTTTTCTCAAGCTTGAAAATATGTACGTTATTACCTCATCTTTCAAATATAACTTATTATTGTATATCACAAAATTGTTCACCTTGTATTTTTTAAAAAGTTCTTTATATTTAAAATTATAGGAATTATTCTTCATTGAGTACACAACAATTGTCGCAGAGAGGACAGGAAAACAAATACTGTTTAATTCAAATATATTGATGACATAGAAAACTACTAGGCTTATTTCTTATGAAATGTTAGACTCATTATACGTGATTAAACTTTTAAACTAGTATTTTGTATAGGTTAGATAGGGAAATAAGTCCAAATATGTAAAGATAGAATACATTTTTAAGCTCTATTTTAAGTGAGTTTCTTGTATCTGTGGTAAATTCAAAAAGTGAGAATATATCCACATATTAACTATACACAAACATTATTTATGCTACTGTGCTGGTTACTCTGGGATCTAACATGAGGCATGGCACTGATTTGTTATTAAAGGGTTAAGGATGTTGATAGAAAAACAAAATACATACACAGAAACACACACACACAAGGACTGTCTGGAAAGTATCCAGCCATGTAATATAAAACTGGAAGTATTTATGGTAATAAAATTCAGCCATAATTGCCTCTCTTTTTCATATTACATGGCTAGATACTTTCCAGACAGCCTATATATATATATATATATATATATATATATATATATATATATATATATATATATATATATATATATATATATATATATATATATATATATATATATATATATATATATATATATATATATATATATATATATATATATATATATATATATATATATATATATATACACACATACACACACACACACACACACACACACACACACACACCAACATACCAGAGGCGCAAAAAGTTGTATACACATTTTAAGAGATATTATCTACATATTACTTTTTGAAGTTGAATGAAATGAATTACAATAGCAGTGTGTAATATGATGTTTGTTCAGAAGATGATGTTAATCAAATGAACGCTAGTGTCACCATGGGACAGGCAGGACAGTTAAAGAAAATGGCAGAAGTATGAATGTCATTTGAGTAGCATAAGACCACTTTGAAGTGGTATTTAAAATTTAAGAACGTTTTCTGAGTTTGTCCCACATTCTCCTGATTTAATACCCCGTGACTTCTACCTATGGGGGACCTTAAACGATGTGGTATACCTTAGAAAAGCAGCTACAATGGCAGTACTTTGGGAAGAAATTGAAATAGCATATACAGCGATACCAATGGACACTTTGGTCAACATCGCTCATGCAGTAGTTCTCCATAATCAGAAGTGTCTAGACCATGATGGTAACCACTTTGAGCACTTCTTGTAATTGCAGAAGTTAAACATGACTTATATTCATCTTTTGTAATCAGTATATATTGAGTATTATAATTTTAATACAGTTTTTTCCTTGCTTAATATGTATATACTTTTTTTGGCACTGTGTGTGTGTGTGTGTGTGTGTGTGTACCTATATATATCCAAAATTAAATTAGGATTTACTGAACAACTCCTGGAGTTTATGTCACGTGAAACATAACAAATGGAAGTTCTATAGAAAAAGGATTCATTTTAAATACTCTGCTCAGAAGCTGTGCTGTAAATCAAAGCTAACTACGTACAATTCTTATCAATAAAGGTCAAATCATGTCCCCTCACTAGGTCTTCCCTAACCACAAATATCCACAATTGTATCTTTTTAAAATTCTGAATCCCTAAAATACTTAATCATTAAATTATATATATATATATAATTTATATATAAAAAATCTTACATGGCTGGATACTTTCCAAACAGCCTTTGTCTATTTATATATAATATTTTCTATGACTATATATATTTTTATGGATTCATTCAGTCCTCCTAATTTTATCGTAATCTTCTCACAGTTGAGATCTTTTATATTATATTTTTTGTTTGCCCATCACTCAGCAGAGTGTATTTATTATATGTAGCAAGCACTCAGTAAATGTTTGCTGATTAAACACGACATACTTGGATTGCATTTGATGTAGTTTGTGGCCTGTGGCCTGTGCCCTGCCAGGACTTTAAAAAGTAATCTTATGTACTATATGAACTCTCCAGACAGATAATTATACCTAGCCTTTTGACAATCTTAGGCATTCCACTAACCTATGCCACGTAAGAAGGCAACTCATCATATTCTGCGCATTAAGAATTTAAACTAAGCAATATGAAGAGGCTTATTATCAGTAGCGAGCTCTGGATGGAGCAAATAAGTCATAATTAACAATTGGGGATGAACTATATTGGGCCTAAAGTAATATATATCTAACTACATAAATAGAGAGAGAAAAAGAGGAAGAAACATATGACAGAGCAAAAAGCTCCCAGAGAAATGCTGTTTTTAAGTACTAGAAGATTTCAAGAGAACAGTTTCAGTTTGCAAAGATTAGCCTGTGTTTTTTTCTGCCTGAGGAAGAGGAAGATATATCAAAATATTCTGTTAATTTCAAGGAAAAAAAAAAACCTTCAAATTATTTTTATGAGTGGATCTTGAATACACCCCTCTCAATATTTGAGAATCATTGGTAAAAATATATAAAAATTAATGTAATTTTCTAGATCTCAATACCTAATTCGCCAGAGCTGATAAATAAGGTAGGGCAACTTCTTAGTGAAAAAAATAACATAGAAATTCAAAATAGACATATATAAACACTTCCTTTTAGATTAATAAATGTAATTTTAAACTTAATTTATATATACCAGATCAAATTATAAAAGTTATTTCAATAAATAAAAGTAAAATTAAATGCACAGTGTCATACACTTTGCTAATTTGTAACCACTGGTTATTTTCCACTTATATCTAAACAGATGCCTTGAGTAGCTTTTGAAGTGTAGTTTGAACTCTGAATACTCCAAATTTACAGCATAAGATTCATTAGTATTCTAGTGGTTTTTGTTAAAGAATGTATTTATTTTCTTTGGCTTAACAGTTTTCTAACAACTGCTCAATCATTCTCTGAACAGTTGATGCCAAACCAGGATATTCCGGATATGGTAGCATTTAGATGATAAATACTTCTTCTATAAAAGTCATAAGATGAATTGCTTATAAAAAAGTTATGATGTTAACACAATTCTAAAAAGAGTATCTGAATATGTCAAATTTAGTTTAAGCTTGACATACTATTTCCAGCATTTATGTTTGAGGTAATGTTCAGTTTATTAAAGTCACCAATGGCAAGAATGTGTCAGGAAGAGTCATTTAAAGTGATAAAATTTTCAATTTAATTTTGTAGATATTTATTGGGCAATTACAGTGTGCAAACCACTGCATTAGACTCAGTTCTAAGAACACAGATGAACAAGACAAGGTTTCTGCCCCTACATTCTGTAAATAAAATGTAAGCACCTAGATAAGCTTATAGTTGTTATATGATCCTTAGAATTAGATACAGACATTTTCCTTGAATTGCTGTAATAGTTTTCAACGTATAAGCCATATTTTTAAAAACTGTGATTATGTACCCCTTCCCTAAAAATGTAAATTATAGGCACTGACTCAATAAACTAATATAATTTTTTGTTGTTGTTGTTAAAGGATCGAATTCATGTGATAGAAAAATAAAAATAAAAGTCAGCTCTTGAAACCAAGGATTCTTACTTCAGTTCTCATGTCCTCCACATCATACTTTTCCTTTTTGTAAATTACTAGTTTGAGAAATGAAAAGCCTTTGTCCTACCAGCACGAAGAAGATGTTAAGAAGAATGGCTACTTACAAGGACAATTGACTTTGGTTGGTGAACACACAATGCAATATATAGATGATGTATTATAGAATTGCACACCGGAAACCTATGTAATTTTACTAACCAATGTCACCCCAATAAATTGAATAAAAAAGAAGTCATTGGTGAGGATTAGTTTAGCAGGTAGAAGCTTTATGAGAGAGAAAATGTTGGTTGGTGCCATTTTCAATGAAAAAGATAAAAGTGGTACAGAAGTAGCAGGAACCCTCTACAAAACAGGAATACCCTTTTGCTTTTCTGCTCTAAAAAATGTATAAAGTGAGGACAATGAAATTCTTTCATTTTCAAAACCACATTTATTTTCACTGTCAAGTAGTGGCAAACTGGGATTCAGCATGGGGTAGGTGAGATATGTTATCATAACCTATGTGTTGGGTATGATTTTAAGGAGACTGCTCTTTGGTTAAAATAGCCAGAGAATTAACAACAGAGCATTAAAATAACCACACTCTTAGAAAAATGAACACTGCTTATGACAGAGTGGGCAGGAAGGTAGATGTGAGCAGGAGGGGAGAGGTGGTCCCAGTCCATTATCAATTGCCTCTAAATTAAAAAGATAAAGAGAAGGAACGCAGGAAGGGGAACTTGCTATAAGGAGGTCCATTAACAGAGCCCTGAATCTAGGAGTAAGCCCTGGCTCGTTACCAGCTACTCACATTGAAAGGGGAAAAAGCCCCACCTGTTCAACCACAGGCCCTGCATCCCAAAATCATTATTATGTAGATTGGGCCCTTTTCAGCAGTGTCCTGCCACAAAGAAAGAAGGAGGAGCTTAACACCAGAGACACAAAAATTCCCAAACAATGAAATGGGGGGGTCGGGAGCTGCTTCCCAATCTTGGGTCAGCCCACTCCACTATCTCAGAGTGTACTTTTTAACTTTTAACTTTTCTTAATAAAATTTAACTTTTCTATATTTTCACAAACTGTCTCTTGACTGAATCTTTTCCTTTGAGAGACAAAGTGCCGGGGATTATCACCCCCCCCTACGTTGCCAATCGGCCTGGTTCCTCCCCTGTTCTTCTTCCCTTTTCCTCCTTGAATACCCGCTCCCGCCAGCCCCAGCCCGCGCGCATAACGCACCCTGCCCTCCCTGTGCTCGGGGCTCAGACTTCGGAAACAACTCTTCTGAGCTCCCCGGCGTGAAAGAAACACCTGAACTTGTAAGTACTCTGAGTGCCACTGGGTCTTTCCAACAGGTGAACAGGTAGAGCCTTTCTAGAACATTTTGGTTCCCTGACAGGAAGCCCAACTGCACTAGCCGTTGGCAGCCACAGGTTTGGGCGAGCGCGGGCAGCGGGAGGAGCTGTGGACGGGAAGGCGCCCCCTGCCCAGGTCGGCAGTCTCCAAGGCGGCTGCCCCTAGGCCTTGCTCCGCGATCACCACTGGACTCACAAGAGGCTTGACAAGACAGGTTCCTGACCAGGTGTAGGATGCGGTAAGGCCCGGGCCGGCTCAGGTAGGCCTGCCCAAGTGAGCAGAAGGGGCGATGGATCACCTCCCAGGGACTCACAGGGGTCCCAGAGTCAGGAATTCGGCTGGGAGGGGATGTCATAACCTCTGAGTGAATGTGTGAGTGTGTGAATGAATGGAGATCATGGAGGCTTGCGTCCACTGATCCGTTCTGTGGCTCCACAGCCTTGGCTACGGAGTCTGAGTGCGCCCTAACCTGCGGTTCTGTGGTGACGTCATGAGGCACAACATTGATTTGTCCTCGTGAGGACAATGGACCCTGGGGCTTATACAGGTACACCTTAGCCCAGACACACCTAAATCCTGCAAGGGACGTGGTCAGGTGGGCACCTGAGGTCTCCTTCGGGAGGCACCCCTTCCCTTTGTCTGTCTTATGGCATCAGTCACGGAAACATGGGGTCAGGACGTAGCAAACCCGCGGTGTTAGACTGCGTGTGGAAAAACTTCAGTGGGGGGTTCCCTGGTGGAGCAGTGGCTAGGCCTTGGTGCTCTCACCGCCACAGCCTGGGTTCGATCCCCACTCAGGGAACCAACCAAAAAATAAATAATTAAAATAAAAAAGAAAAAGAAAAACTTCAGGAAGAGTTTTTCTAGTGACTACAGAGTTAAGATGACCCCCGGCAAGCTCCGTACCCTCTGTGAGTTCGAATGGCCCATGTTCCAGGTCGGATGGCCATCAGAAAGGACACTAGATGTCCCAGTGGTCCGTCATGTCTGGCAGGTCATTACCAGAACTCCAGGACACCTGGACCAGCTCTCGTATATGGATTCTTGGTTGGAAGTTGCCCAGACGCTTCCCCCATGGGTGTGGATCTGCTGCAATAGTCAGGGACAGGCCAAGGTCTTCATGGCACAAACCCAACTAGGTTGGAAGCCTCAACCAAATAAGGACACTCCCCGAATCTGTGCGAGCGACCCTGAGCAGGAGCTGATTCTACCTCCACCATGCAACCCGTCAAGACCTGCGACCCCAGGAGCCCCACCCGTGGACACTCCCCCACCTTCAGACCCACTGAAACCACTCATTCATTCTGGGGCCAGCCTTGAAAGAAGGTGACCCCCACATCCCCAGGGCTGACAGCAAGACTCCGACTGTGTCCAGTGGCCCTCCAGGTGCCAGTGAGAGAGTCCAGGGAGCCGGAGAGATGGGACAAAGACGGCACTGTGCAACCCGGCAGACCCGTGATGTATCACCAACCCTTCTCCACTACCGACCTCCTCAATTGGAAACACAACACCCCATCATACTCTGAAAAACCACAGGCAACGATCCACCTGCTAGAGTCCCTTTTTCAGACTCACCACCCCACCTGGAAGGACTGTTAGCAGCTACTGTAGATGCTCCTTAATACTGAGGAGAGACGAAGGATATTAAGGGGGGCCCGCCAATGGCTAGAAAAAAACGCCCCAGCAGGAGTCACTGATCCCAGAACCTGGGCCCTAGTTGCTGCCTCTGAAGGACACCCACCCTGAGACTTCATGACTGAGGGAGGGCGGGCATGTATCCAGTGGTACCAATAGGCACTACCCCGAGGAATTTGGGCTGGAACAAAGAAACTGATGAACATGTCTAAGGTGTCCATAGTCACACAGCAACCAGAAGAAGCTCCCAGGGACTACTCTGAGAGAATGTGAGGTGTACCGGGTCTATACACCCTTTGACCCGGAAGTGGCTGAAAGCCAACAAATGGTTAACACATCCTTTGTGGCACAGGCAGCCCTGGACATACGCAGGAAACTGCAAAAAACTCAAAGGCTTTGCGGGAATGAACATCACTCAGCTCTTGGACGTCGCCAACAAGATCTACATGAATTGAGGCAAAAAGGAAGGCCAATTGGAGAATGAAGGAGAACGTCAGCCTCTTCACAGCTGGCCTGAAGGACCAGGGAGACCAAAACCCAAGAAAGGAGCCAAAGAAGGAATAGCCACTGGTTGTTGCGGCAGGCCCCCCAACTAATTGCCAATCAATGTACTCACTTCAAGGGGACGGGACACTGGAAGAATGAGTGCCCCAACAGAGGGAGGCCCCAAATGGCTGGTAAGTACCAACAGGAATCCATGGGAAGGGATCTCATTGGCTTGGCCAGACTGGACTTAGAATCAGGAAGACCAAGCTTTCTCCTTCTTGGCCCCCATGAGCCCATGGTCAAAGTAAAAGTAGGGGCCAACCTATGACTTCCATGGTCAACACCGGGCTGAACACTCTGTAGTAACCACCCAGTAGGGCCGCCACTGTCCTTGGAGTGACTGGGGACCATGCTGCACAAAAGCAGTTCTGCAGGACCCACCTCTGCAAATTGGGAGGGTACGTGACATGCCGGAGTGCCCTAGCCCTCTTCTGGGATAAGAGGTTCTCTCCAAGCCGGGGGCACTGAGTTCTGAACCATGTACCCCTAGCGTGGGTGGAAGACAACCCACCTGGATTGGCCCACAACTGGGCCCCGATTATCATCAAACTGCTACCAGGGACACACCCACAAAGGCAATGACAGTATTCAGTCCCCTGGAAGGCCCAACACGGCATCCAGGAACACCTGATTAAACACTCCCTTGCTGCCAGTAAGGAAACCCAGGGAGGATACTGGCCGGTCCAGGATCTCCGAGCAATCAACAAGGTAAGCATCTCCTTGAACCCTGTGGTCCCAAACCCACACACTCTCCTCAGCCAAGTCCCTCAACCTGCCAGGTGGTTTACCTGCTTAGACCTCAAAGACGCCATCTTCTACCTCTAGCTCATGCCACAGAGCCAGCCTCTTCTTGCCTTTGAATGGACTGATCCGACCACAGGATGTCAAACACAGTAACAACAGACCAGCTTTTATAGCAGAAACCATTCAAACCCTGACAGAGGCGCTTGGCATCACTTGGAAGCTCCACACTGTTTACAGGCCCCAGAGTTCAAGGAAAGTAGGGCATATGAACTACCCTAAAAGAGACTTTAGCCAAGTTCAACCAAGAAATGGGTCTACAGGGAGTACTCCGGGAAACTGCTATCAATTAGGTGACAAGAGCATAGCGGAGCAACTCCAGGCCCTAGGGACGGTCCTCCCAGGGTTACAACTGTACTACGGAGAGGGCCCCCATTGCGCTGAGTGACCATGTCCATCCTTTACAGGAAGGCGACCTAGTCTGGGTCAAGGACTGGAAAAAGGAACCTCTTAAGCCACAATGGGGAGGGCCTCACACAGTAATCTTAACAACTCCCACTGCTCTTAAGGTTTCAGGAATCATCCCGTGGATCCATCATTTGAGAGTGAAAAAGGCCCACCCAGAGGAGGCTCTGGAGACTTGGAGAGCCAAGCAGAACCCATCGGACCCATAAGCCTTCAACATCCATCTCGGACCTTTGAGGGAAAATATCACCTGCCTTACCAGCCCTCTCCGATCAGGGAAAATTTATTCCCTATGGGACTGTAACCCCTGACTTATGTGCCCACAACGCCTCGATAGGCAGCAACCAGACCTGCTGTAACCCCCCCGCCTGGTCTCTTTTTTCTCTGAGGCACCACAGCATATTGGTGCCTACAGGCCGACTGGACTGGTATATGCATACACATTGTCCTGACCCCTATATCTCGGTTCATACCAATCAAGCAATAGCACAGGCTCTCACTCCTTCTCTGCATTCAAGAAAGAAGTGAACACCCCTCATCCCTTTTTGGTAGGTACTGGAGTCCTAGCTGGAATTGGTACCGGGGCAGGAGGGCTCAGTTCCTCATTTAACTTCTGTTACAAGCTATCTCAGGAGCTAAATGCAGACATGGAGAGAGTAGCAGACTCTCTCCTCTCTCTCCAAAATCAAATTAACTCATTGGCTGCAATCACCCTCCAGAATTGGCATTCCCTAGAACTCCTCACTGTCAAGAAGGAGGGTACCTGCTTCTTTTTTAGGTGAAGAATGCTGCTATTTTGTAAATCAGTCTGGGATTGTTGCCACCAAGGTTAAGGAGCTAAGAGATAGAATACAAAAAAAGAAAGAAGGTACTAGAAGACTTCTGGCCCTGGGGTCTCAACAATTGGTCATCTTGGCTTTTGCCATTGGCCAACCCGCTGATCACTATTGTCATTCTCGTTACCATTGGCCTTTGATTGATTAACTCCTTGGTAAAATGTTTAGAGACCACCATAACAGGGCCATGGCCAAGATACTAGCTATGTGGGGTTATTGGCCACTAGAAGATGATGACGCCCTGTAATAGAGTATACTCTTTCATTAGGGTGTCAAAAGGGGGAATGTAGGGGGTTTGCTCCCAGTTCTACCCCTTTTCTTCCCTTTTCTTTCTTGTATACCCGCTCCCGCCAGCCCCAGCTCACACGTATAAAGCACCCCACTCTGCCTGTGCTCGGGGCTCAGACTTTGGAAACAACCCCTCTGAGCCCATGGGCGTAAAGTAAACAACCTGAACTTGCAAAGTGCTCCAAGTGCCACTGGGTCTTTCCGACAGGTGAACAGGTAGAGCCTTCTGCAACAAAAGAACCAAGGGAAAATTGCCTCACAACTTCACTAGATTTATTTATGCAACATATACTTTTTACATAATCCTGATCTTTCTTCTATTATAAAATATTGTCTTCAAAGAACATTAAATAAAATACTTCTAGAAGACATGTCTCTCTCTCTCTCTCTCTCTCTCTCTCTCTCTCTCTCTCTCTCTATATATATATATATATATATATATATATATATATATATAAAATCTCATTTAAAATATACGTTTTAGTGAATATGACAAACTGATTCTAAACTTTATGTAAAAGAGCCAGAATAATCAAAACAGTAGTAAAGAAGAGCAAAGTTGGAAGACAAGCACTCCCTGACTTCAAGACTTACTATAAAGTTATAGTAATCAAGACAATGGTTTGGTGAAAAAAAAATATAGATATATAGATCAATGAAACAGAATAGAGAGCTCAAAAATAGATCCATGTAACTGATTTTTGAAGCAAAGCCACCTTTTCAACAAATGGTATTTGAACAACTAGACAACCACACGTAAATGAATAATGAATCTAGACACAAACTTTATATCCTTCACAAAAATTAACTCAAATGAATCACAGTCATAAATATAAAACAAAAAAGTATAAAACTCATGGAAGATAGTAAGGAGAAAACCTAGATAACCTTGGGTATGGTGATTACTTTTTTCCAAAATATACAAAGAACACATTAAAATTCGACAGTAAGATAACAACCCAATTTGAAAAAAGGACAAAATCATGACAAACCTCTCACCAAAGAATACAAATGGCAAATAAACATATGAAAAGATGCTCCACATCATGTATCATTAGGGTAATTCAAATTAAAACGAGACATCACGACATATATTAGAATGGCCAAAACCCTGAAAACTAACACCAAATGCTATTGAGGACGTAACACAGTTAGAACTCTTATTAATTGCTAGTGGCAATGCAAAATTATCTAGGTACTTTGAAAGAAAGTTTGGTGGTTTCTTACAAAATTAAATATACTCTTGCCGTATGATCCAGAAATCATGCTTCATGGTATTTACTGAAAAGAGTAGAAAATGTATGTCCACACACACGTATACGTGGATGTTTATAGCAGCTTTATTCATAATTGCCTAAACTTACAAACAATCAAGGTTTTCTCGGCAGATTAATAAACAAACCATAGTATATCAGACAATGGAATATTTTATTCAGTGCTGAAAACAAACAAACAAACAAAACCAAGACAACAAATCTATCAAACCCTGAAAAGATATGGAGGAAACTTAAATTCATATTACTAAGTAAAGGAAGACAATCTAAAAGAGCTATGTACTTTATGATTTCAATGAAATGATATTCTGGAAAGAAAATATGGAAACAATGAAAAGATTGGTGGTTTTCATGGGTTGAGGTGGAAGGGAGAGATGAATAAGTAGAGCATGGAGGATTTTTAGGGTAGTGAAAATGCTCTATATAATATCATAATGATAGATATATGTCACTATAGGTTTGGCCAAAACCACAGCATATACAAAATAAAGAGTGAACCTTAATGTAGATGAGGGATTTAGGGGGATGGTGATATGTTAATATAGATTCATCTGTTGTAACTAATATACCACTCTAGTGGGAGATGTTGATAATGGGAGAGAGTATGTGTGAATGAGAGGGGAGAGGGGTATGTAGGACATTTCTGTGCTTTTCTTCAATTTTTGCTGTAAACATAAAACTGTTCTAAATATAAATTCTTAGTAAAAAATTATAAGGCACTTTGGACATTCAATAGATAAAAAATTATGCCTATTAAAATATTGTATGCATTTACTAGGACTGACACAGCACAGAATCAGACTGAGTGACTTAAACAACTATAATTTATTTTCTCATGGTGTTGAAGGCTAGAAGTCAGACATAGAGGTGTTACTAGAGTTCATTTCTTCTGAAGACTCTCTCCTTGGCTTGTTGCTGACTGTCCCTTTCCCTCTGTCTTTACATAGTCTCCTCTTTGTACATGTCTGTATTCTAATTTTTTTTAAAAAGTACACCAGGCATATTTAATTAGGACACATTCTAATGACCTCATTTCAACTTAATTACCATGTTAAAGACTATTCCCAAACACAGTGATATTCTCAGATACTGAAGGTTAGCATTTCAAGGTAAGAATCTGGTGAAGGGGAGGGGTCACAAATTAGCTTATATCATAGATAAAATCTCCTTTTTTGTAGGTTAACTTAACGTTTCCCTCAACACATCATTTTTTTTATACCCTAGACAATTTTTTTATTGTTTATAATCTTTATTTCTTGAATGAGGTGGAAAAGATGGTTTATTTTCAGCTGATTTCAAAATCTAACATAAATATTGTATTCTATGGTGAAAAATGTAAACATGATATACTGATCAAATTTTTCTTAGATATAATAGTTTTAAAGAAAACATGATTATATAAAATTTAGTTTCAAAAGCATGTATCTACAATAGGCATCACGATCAACTAATCATTATTACATCAGGGTGTGGCTGGTTTAATTCAGGAAATATATCAACATATGTTCTTAAATAAACAAATTAGAGTATATACAATTGAAAGAATATAACATAAAATGCTAAAGTGTCATACAAAATATTCGTAGTCATTGCTAATTTCAGTTTCTATTGCACTGAGCAAGAAATAAAATAAAACAACCTATATATGGTAAAACAAATTATTCCAGCCAAAATTAACCTGTAACTAATAAAACAATAAAGTTTTATTAAACAATAATTTAAATCAGAAAAAAAGAGATGCCTATCACTTTAGCTAAATTAGTTAAATTTATTTAACTAAATTCTAGAAGGATGGCAATGTTTTGGAAAACAGAGACACTTAAGATATTTTTTGTAAATGTCAAAGAAAGTGCCCTCCACATTTATAGGCTCTCTTTAAGATACCAGGTAATTGCTATGTCTTTGACCTAAGTTTCATGTCCTAGTAGATAATTCTGAAAAACAAAAATATTACATGTTATAAAATACAACCATACCATTTCATAATAATACAAATAAAGAGAAATAAGTTTGAAATTCCATTTACAATAGAGGAAAATATAGAATAACTAGAAAAAATTATATAGAAAGGTAGAGGGCCAGTTCACACAAAATGATAAAATTATTAAAGTAACTAAGGATTCCTGAATATATGAAGAGGCACATAATTTTCCTGGATTTGATAAGTTTATAGAAAAATATAAATCATTTTAAATTAATATAGAATTTACTGAAATAACAATTATAATTTTGAAATGGTTTCTTGGAATTAGTAAAAATGATTCATAACTTCGAAAGGAGAAATGCATTTCTGGGACTTTTCAATTGATTTTTTAAATAAAACACAATGTATTTAGACTGAAAATAATGCTAGTGTAATGAAATCAATTACCATTATAAAATCAAAGCTATACTTTCAAATAAACTTTCTATACATAATTGTGTATGTCTCTGATTTCTTTCCAGTTTCATCAATTATGACTAACTGAATTAACCATTATTTACCACTGATATTCCAGTCTTAGATGGAATGAGTTATATATATGCTTGTTATTTTTTTATATTCTATAGTTTCACTTACAAAACAAAACCATATTTATAAAACTATAAAATATTAGAAAATTAAAATAAATAATGTATATAACTGTTTTCAGTGAAGAATCACTTAAGTAAGGCAGAAACTATAAAAGCCTTAAAGAATACAGTATGAATTAATATTTTCTCTATAGTAGACCAAATCAAAATCAGTATATATATTATATTCCAAAGGAATTGCTTACGATACATAAGATAATACCAAGACTTAGTATCTCAGTACAAAAAGATCTCCACACACAAAAAAATTAAATAATAATATAGAAAAAATGTTAGGCAGGCAATTATTTGAAACTGTAGAAAACTAAAAGAAACATACATCATTAATATTAAGAAAAAGAAAATATTTTATTTTGTATTTTAAAATTATATCCCCACTATACTTTATTTTTCACATATTATTGTAATAAACAAAAACTTTCACAAAACTCAAAGTGGATTAAAGACTTAAATATAAGACTTGAAAGCATAAAAATCTTAACAACAAAAGGTGCTAAGTTCTTTTTCATTGCTCATGGCAATGATTTTTTGGATTTGACACTAAAAGTAAGACAACAAAATCAGAAATGAGCAAGTGGGATTATATCTAACTATAAAAACAAACAAACAAAAACCACTACCAACAACAAAAAAACTACATAGCAAAGGATATCATCAATAAAATCAAAAGGCAACCTACTTAATGAGAGAAAATATTTGCAAATCATATTGATGTGGGGTTAATGTTTAAAATATATGAAGAACAAATGTAACTCAATACCAAAAAGCCAACCAATCCAATTAAAAAGTGCCTAGAAGATTTGAATAGATTTTTATTTTCATAGAAGACACAGAGATGACCAATAGGTGTATGAAAAGATGCTAAAACATCACTAAGCAACAGAAAATGCAAATCAAAACCACAATGAGAAGTCACTTCATACCTATTAAATAGGCTATCATTAAAAAGACAAAAATAAAAAGTGTGGAGAAAAGGAAACACTTGTACACTGTTGGTGGAAATGTAGGTTGGTGCAGACACTATGAAATACAGTATGAAGGTTCCTAAAAAATTTATAAATAGAACTATCTTAAGATCCAGCTGTTTCACTTCTAGGTATTTATTCAAAGAAAAGTGAAAACACTCAAAAAGATATGTAGACCTCATGTTTATTGTAGCATTATTTACAGAAACCAAGATATGAAAACAACCTTAGTTTTCCATAAACAGTTTTGACAGATAAATTGATAAAGAGAATGTGGTATGTGTGTGCATATGCATGCATGCACACATACACACACACACACACGAGTATTATTCAGCCATGAAAAAGAACAAAATCTTGCCATTTATGACAACATGAATGGATCTTGAGGGCATTTTTCTAAGTAAAATATTTCACACAGAGACAGAAAAATACTCTGTGATCTCAGTCATATTTGGAATCTGAAACAAAACCAAGTTCATAGATTAGATTGTTGCAAGAGGCAGGGGTTGGGGGTCAGGCAAAATGATGAAGGGGGTCAAAAGTACAAATTTCCAAGTTATGAAATAAGTAAGACATAATGTATAGTATGATGACTACAGTTAATAATACTATATTCCATAAATGAAAATTGCTAAGAGAGTAAATCTTAAAAGCTCTTAATTACACAAAAAAAGTTCTGTAACTATGTATGGTGATAGATGTTCACTATACCTACTGTGACCATTTTGCAATACAGGATAATACCCAATCATTATGTTGTATACCTGGAACTAACATAGTGTATGCCAATTATACCTCATTAAAAAAATGAAATTTATTTATTAAAAAAATTAAATTTTGAGATTTCTCTTACATAAATAGTTGTACCAAGATATAAGACTTATTTAACATTAACTTAATCTGTGTTTCAGTGTTTGGATTATTTAAACGAATATAGAAAATCTTTCCATCACAGGAAATGATTTCGTAAATTATGGACCATCCATACTAAAAAATATTATCCAGCTACTAATTTTTTAAAAGAGACAATTATTAATTAATTTTAAATATAATCATTAAAAATACTTTTAAATAGATACACTTTGAAGAAAGAAAGTAGTGCAAGTAATTATATTAGTGTTATTATATTTTTGGTAAAAGAATATAAAAACCAGAACAAATATAATAAGCTCAAAACCTATACAATGGCAGGATCATAGAGAACACTACAACTGTTTACATATTTTATTGAATAATGATCACCTCTGGTGGTGATAATAAGAATAAGCAGATTACATTTGTCAATGGACTTTTCTATTAATTTATGAAAACAATCCTATTATTAAAAAAGAAACAATGTAAGTTCAAATATGTGGGGAAAGATGAAAAAATGTAGCTCTCAGTTATAGAAAAGAAAATTAGAGGTTCAAATTTTAATAAGTAGGGAGCTCCCTGGTGGTGTAGTGGCTAAGGCTTCGGTGCTGTCAATGCTACCACCTGGGTTCAATTCCCAGCCAGGGAACTACCCACATATATATTTAAAAAAAAATTAATAAGTATACAATTACATCCATATAATCAAACTATTACTCTTATTATATAATTAATTATTATGCAGTTTTTCATTAGATTTTTCAGTGATTAACTTATGTAAGCTATTATCAAGAGTAATAATGTAGACAAAAATCATCTTAGCGTTACATTTCCTCACAAGGATTGTATTCTGGCTTTTTCTTTCATATATATTTTTTGTGGCATAGGCCTCATTAAAATATTATTTCTTTGGACTTTCAATTGTGATTTTTTAAAAATCTTAGACTGTTGTTATTTATTTTGATAGCTACTCAAAACTGTAAAAAAATTATATTAATATAACTTCAACCTTATAAATTGTCTTGTAGTTAAAACCAAGCAATATTTTTATATATATGATTGTTTTAATTTGACATATTCCTGCATGTTCCCACTCTTATATCTCTAGGACTTCAGTCAAGCATTAATGCTACTTTCCAAACAGTTCGTGAAACTCGATTACTGTTTTCCTATTTGCTTATTTTGTATAAAGTTCATTAAGATATAAACCATCTTACCAAAATGTATGTGTGTGTGTATGTGTGTGTGTGTGTGTGTGTGTGTATACACACACACACACACACACACATTATAAAATAAATATTTAAAAAAGTGTTCAAAATTAAATGTATTTTAATTATATAAGATTATTAAATAAAATGTTGGTATTGTTCATGGTCCAAGTCTATGTTCTCTTATTCTGAAAAGGGCAGTTCATAATTCTGTGATTTTAATAGTCACCATGTGAGGATTTTCCCCTGACATTCATCTTCCTCCAAATATTTCTATAGTGAGCCGAAGACATGAGTATGTGGCTGCAGTCTGGAACTCTTCTCTGGATGTCCTAGAGATGCTTAAAACTCAACATATTTGACATCAAAACAGTATCTTTCTCCAGTGTTTCCAGTTTCAATAAATTGTACCAGTAGCTATACAAATGGCCACTCCAGTAAAGCGGGCAATTTTATCAACTTATCCTTTATTCACTGCCTAGATACAATCAATAAAAAAAAAATTCTATATTTACAGCCTCATTTAATGCCAACTATTGGCTCAAACTCTTTGTGGTGTAAAGTGCAACTCATTATTAAGTCATGACTTAATCTGGAGGCTGCTTATCTGGCCATTCTCAGCATTAAAATCTTACTAACCCCACATATTTTTCTGTAATAGCATTATACCAAGTCTTGCATTTTCCTTTCATGATGCAACACATTGTATTTATTTATTTATTTATTGCTTCCACTCTAATGCACCTTGCACAGTGCCTGGCACAACCTCTGATATGCAATATTTTCTCAATGGCTATTTGATGAATATATGAATAAAGGAAGTAAGGATATGAACATAATCATGAGAGTAACTAGTAGTGATCTATGAGTCTGACTTTAAGTATATTATTTCATAAATAAAAAGGTTATATTATCAATGACAAAATTAGCCTTATTTCCAGAAACATTTCAGATGCATAGAGACTTTTAATAACATTTAAATATATTCAGTAATTTTAAATTTTTGATCAAATGGTTGTTAGTCTGAGACAATATTTAGGAAAATATTGTCAACATCAGCTCTACCATAGTTAAAATCTTTCTTTAACATTAATTTATAATTATCCTTAAAATAAAGCAAAAACATTTAGTAAAAACAATGTTATAGAAAATGAAGACAAGATTTTTCTAACATTATGGGACTAATTGCAACTACATATGACTTTTTCCAAATACACATGTTCAAAAAAAGCAGGACCTCCTTGCACAGTTACAAACCATTTTAAAAATTCACTTTATATAAAACAAGGTGTATAATGAACATCTGAATATACTTTTAATTCAATATTAAAATAATGTGTAATTTGGTTGCTATTTTATACTGCTATTTTATGTTACCTTATGTAGTGCCTATTCATTCATCCAAGTACTTGCACTGTCATGAAGAGTTATGAAATATTTTTTTCTATAGCAGGAGTCAGCAAACAATCACCCAGTGAATAAACCTGAACCTGAGGGTCCTTATTATTTTGATTAAATTCAGTTTTAAATCCTAACTCTAGAAATTTTATCCTTTTCTCTTTGGGCTTCTTCATTGGATGGCCTACAGACACTTAAAGCTCAACATACTTAACATCAAACAATATTTTTCTCCAGTGTTCTTAGTTTACTACTCAAAGAGTTAAGCCCTTTCCTGAGATAATCAGCAACCTTCCACACAGCAGAAGCAGTAGCCTGAACCTGACTAATGGACACACATACAGTCCAGACCTCTGGCAGGCTAAAGATAACATTTTGACCTAAGTTATGGTTCAGTTCTTAAATCCTAAGGTGGGATGTCCCCCTGGCTACTTTCTCAAAAGACTGGACAGAGGGACACCAGGAAAGACCCTAGAGCTGTCCTCAAGACCTGAAGAAATGATTCATTACCCTTACCTCATCTCTGACCAATCAGCTCCCATCATGACACTGGACCCCCTAACACACAGTGTCTTATGATTTTGTTCTATATAATCTGTAACCTACAAACTATTTGGGGTTCAAGACTTTAAGTATTAGCTTCCCGTTCTGGATGGCACTATTCATAATAAAACAGCCAGTATTTCCCCACTGCCATTTCCGGTATTTAGTGTTTGGATCTGTTAGTGCAGGGCGGATGAACTCTTTCTGTTCTACAATAAACCTAGCTAGCAGCTTCTTTACACATGGCCTATGAGCCAACAATATTTTTGTTGGAAGTGTTGTAAAAACAAAAACAAAGCAAAAATTTGAATAAGGCCATAAACAGAAACATATGGCATGCAAACTGGAAAATACTAATATTTACTGTCTGACCCTTTAAAGAAAAACAAAAATTGTCGAATTCTCTCTAAAACTAATTGCAAATTCACCACATTTCATGCTCAATTATTCTCCAAAAGTTTACATCCCCCCAGGTCATCATTTTCACACAATTAACAGAAAGATTATAAATAGCTTCAGGCTCCTTTGTGAGTCTCAACTATGTCACAGTTTTCTAATAGCAAGTTATTTCTCACCCAAAGCAGTGTGATGCTAGCTTGTGACTGAGTGAGCTACTTACCTGGTCTGAGCCTCATTTTCCTCATCTGTAGCATGATGATAACAGCAATAAGCTTGAGGTGGTATTGTGAAGTTTATTGAAATAAAATAGGATAATGACTTAATACAGTGTCTCACACACAGTAAGTATCCCATCAATGCCAGTGTTGCTTCCTCATTTTCCATGGATTCATTATATATATTCATGTAAATTAGAGATATGATACAACTATAAAAATTAAAGTTCTAGCAAGAGGAGAAAGCAAAAGCAGCATTTATACTAAAATGCAAAAGTAAATAATTAAAAAATACTTGCCCATGAAAAAGTGTAATTGTTTCATTATATTATTTCCAAAGTTGATTGCATGACTACTATTCAGTGTTTGATTCATATAGATAAAATAACAGTATTTTGAAATTATTTTGGTTAATAAATCCATATATATGAGGGACATAAAGTTACCTATAGATTTAGTCATTATTAGGATGTAAAAAATTTCTCTTGCTCAGTGTTTTAGTCCTTGCTGTGTATTAAATAGTAATTAATGACAATAATTGCTCACAAATTGTTAAACACTTACATACTGTAGTCTCATGCCTTACAGAATACTTTTCATGCATTATTGCATTTAATCTTCAAAAATCCTTTGAATTAAGTATTATTGCCCTCATTTCAAAGATGAGAGAACTGAAGCTTAACAAGTACAAATGATTTGCCCTAGATCTCACAGCTATTAACTGATTGAATCAGAATTCAAACCAAAGAACTCTGACCCAGAGCCTGTGCTGTTAACCACTGTGCAAAACCATTGATAAGTTAAATTACTGGCAACACACCGACAGTAAATTTGAAATTGTTGTTAAAGCTCATCACCAATTTTAGATTCTCAGTTCATTTTAATAGTTTAGATCTAGGATATGGGAAAATTTAAGGGACGTAAGGAAAAAGATCTACATTTGAAATACTTCTCGACCTATTGAGAAGACTGAGAGTTCAGAAGATACAACTGTAAAAGATGACGATAGTATAGAAGGAAGAGGAGGTGCACTTACACAAAACTAGACGGAATAACTTGTGTCAGTGTAAGAAACTCCAAACCTATGGAGAATTTTTATAAGATATTTTTGAGCCAAACTGATGACATTGCCAGGAAGCAAGGTCTCAAATGCTTAGGAGAATGAGAATTAGCAATTTCTTTTGTGCATTTGGAATTAGGAAATGTAAGGAAGATGACATGAAGGTGAAAGAAAGGAAGCATGTTACTGTATGGAATGCTGGAGGTGATTACAACAGTGGGGTTTGTGTAATGCATTGTATACAAGATTGGGGGTCCTACAATTTCACTAGGCAATAGGAATTTTTCAGCTTCATAATAATCATATGGGACCACTGTATGTGGTCAGTCATTGACTAAAATGTCCTTATGTGGCACATGACATAGCTTTATCCATTCATCCCTTGAAGTACACTTTGCTTTTAAAGGACAGTTAGTAGAATATGGTTTTGGGAGGGTTTAGGCATAAACAACATGATAAAGTGTCTATTTTTAATTCCTTGTTTTATGTGGAGAAGATGGATTTTCAAATAACCACATTAAGCCTTTACAACCCTTCTGTAAGTGTATTTATCTCACAAATTCTTTCTGTGTTAGAAATTTATAATGAGATCACCGTGTGAGTTTATTTTTCATAGAACTCTTTTTTTTCAACCACACTAGAGAGGAGCCAATAGACTACTTATGTTAAAAAACAAAATGTAACCCATTAAATTTGAAGATATAATTCTCTTTATTAAGGTATTCATGAATTGGGCAGCATCCCATCTAGTAACTAGAGGGGGTGCTCCCAGGGAGTGTACAAAATGTAATGTTTTTATAGAAAGGTGAGGCAAGGGAGCTATTAACAAACAAAAATAAATAATTATTTGGGGGCTGTCATATCTTTTTGCAGGGGAAGAAAAAAGAAAGAGTTTTTATCATGCAGATTGCCTCCTCTTTCCATGACAGGGCTGGAGATGCCCAGATGACAGATTTACTGGTTCTTGACCTGAAAATTTTAGATTGATTAAAATTACCTATTTTAGATATGCTGAAACTGCAATTCAAGCAGGTGCTGAATCTAGGTTTGGTATTATGGACTTTTACAAGTAACACCAATTTGGGCCTGTAGTTTTCTCTTTAATACTATAATAGTAATAGAATTATATAAAAATATTGAAAATATTAGCCCGCAGTTGTAATTTTCTGCCTTGTAGAAGCAGCAGGGTCAAAAGTTGAACCAATATAAATTAATATTACTAAGTGCTAAAGTGTAGTACCCACTTTCCTGACTTCTAAGGGAATTCAGCACATATCATTTTTGGTGCTAAAAAATGGTTTTCCCGTTAAAGGAGTTCCCCAGGCCTGAAGCAATTGCAGTGTATTTTGAAGTACGAATTATGTTTAGTAATTTTTTTCCCTCTTGCTTTAGTGCATACTTAGATATTGCCACAAAACTATGAGAAATTATCTCATAAACTGTTTCAGTAAGAAGTTAATTTCATGCAGAGAAAAATACATGGTTTTCAATGACTTCTATTTTATTTAAAAATATAGCAATAACAATAGCAAAAATTACCAATATTCCTCTTACCACTCCCTGGCTATAACTTTTGCCATTCTTTGAAACAACAAACCAATAATTTTGTATTTCTTAATTAAAGACAGTCAGATATTTTATGAAGCACTTAAATGTTATGTTCAAAAATAACATTAAGGGAATTCCCTGGTGGTGTAGTGGCTAAGGCTTCGGCGCTGTCAAAAATAACATTAATATTATAACAAATGAAATTCTCCGAACTGACTCAAAAACCCATCAGAAACAACTAAAGCAGTGGTTCTCAACCTTCCTAATGCCGCAAGCCTTTAATACAGTTCCAAGGGGTCGCGACCCACAGGTTGAGAACCGCTGAACTAAAGGAATATAAAAACAGTGTGGGTAAAGGGATTTAGTTACATGGTTTAGAATGAGGTAATTGGCAGCTAATGTTTGAATCAAACGGATTGTACAAATCTAAAGTCTACCCAGGACAGAATTGCAATAATAAAGTTATTCATTACTCTTTAACATTATGAGTAAAGATCTAAACTAATTTTCTCTTATTGCTGTCTTGATTGATCAATGAGGTTTGCTGTAAAATATTTTAGCTAATGATGAGAAGCTATTATTCTTTAACCTATTATCCTTATAGTCCACCAAAAATAGAGCTGTCTTAACATAATATTTTGGTTATATCAAATTTAAGGAGATAGAACAATGTTTCAGTTTTCATTCATAGACATAGACTATTCATTTAACATAAGGAAATTAAATTTAAAATTTTATCTCAATGATCAGTCAAGCTTGCAGAAAGGTTTAAGTCTAAGTTTAGTCATTTTACTACATTTCAAGTTACCACTGGAACACAAGTATTAGCAAAATATTCTTTAAAAGCAAGCAGTTCACAAACCAGGGAGACACAGCTTTTTCTGGAAACAGAAGGTGTGCTCCAGCTGCACAAAGGGGAGGCCGTCTTATACAGAGAAATTCAATCTGGTCCAAATTGTGCAATTCTGTGTGGTCCGTATAGATGTAAATGAATATATAATTGTGCAGCTCTGATTGGATTGAGCAGACCTCAGTTCATTGGTCAAAAAACAAAATCAGGGACTTCTTTGTGGTGGTTTTCAGATGGTGTAAAACGGGCAGAGGCATAGTGTAGGTGGGACACTGAAAAGAAAGTCTATGGCTTTTCATAAAATTTGGAGTGCTAAAAAGCCTCTGTCTGCTATAATCACTAAACTTGATTGTAATTTGGGTCCAGTTACCCAGGTGAAGTCCATTTGACAGATATATTTCTTCTCAGGGTTCACAAAATGAAGATTAAATTTCCATAAAAATTATCTTTGTTTACTTCTCTTTTCTCTTTCTCTTTTCTTGTCTTTCTCTGTTTTTCTTTTTTTATAATTAGAGGAGTTAAAAATGTTTTTCATCACATTTAATTAAAGATTTCACTTTAATCACTTGCTTGGTGTCTTTCTTTTACTTTAGAATAAAAAATGCATTCTTACATCTCTTTAGCTCATTAGTACTTTTTTAGGTCCTAAACAGTAAGTATCTGAAACTATATGTTTGTTAACTAAAATATGAATAAAGAAAATGATGGATAATATGAGGTAGAAATAATTGGTGATCCTTTTTAAAAAATTACTACCAAGCATGTGGGAGGATATACAAACAAGGAAATATACAACATACATCAATGTTAGTAAAAAAAAATCACATAATTACTGTTTTAAGTTTATGTTAAGTTCTATGAAAATTAAAATATTTGAGTAGCTAAATAAATGTATTTTAAAAATAAAATTAGTGTTAAAAATAAAAATCCATTATTGGGAAAGATGTCCAGAAATCCTCTTGAGGGCTTAGTCCTCTTTGCTTTACGAAGAAAGGAACTTCTAAATTTATGCATTGGAAGCCTAACATTTTTCACACATCATCCAAAGATCCACTACCACACTATTTTACTGATAGAAGAACACTGAAAACATCTTGTCACACTGTCCATCTCCTGAACTAATTCTATAAAAAATTATATTAATTACTTAGAGAATGATATTAGTATTACAACTATTAATTAATAACCAAGAGAGTTCCAGCCTTAATTCACCTCTAACTCAGTTCAAGTGGACCAAACAAAGAAGGCCAGAAATCGTATCTTGGGTTTTCTTTCAAACTTGGAAAACCTAAATATAGTGCTGCTGAAAAGTTTGTTTTCATCTTAATAATGCTCCATGTTTGAATTTTATTGGTAAATACAAATAAACAAATAAACAAACTCAATAATTATCCAGGTCACTGAACTGTCAAATTCTGAAGTGAGCTTAAAAATTTATTGAAATTATGAATATGAATTTAACTGACTATTTTTTTCTGAGACATATTGGGAAGGTTTTTTTTTTCTGTAAGTATATTAAATAGTGGTTAAATCATTACTCTTCTTTTGAACACCCTCTGTGTCCAAGGCAATGGTTTTATCTATTAGTCCTACAATAATGATAAACAAAGACCTTAGTTCTATTCTCTTCAGATAGATAGTTAAGTCCACAAATTAATACTGTGTAATGTAAGAAAAGCACACAATAGTCTGAGATTGCACTAGATGAGCACGTAAACCATATGACTAATCTGTGAGATAGAAGTTTTGAACGAGTTTATAAGAAAAATTTTCTGTGGAAGTATTTCAAGTAGAGAATACATCATGTAATAGGAACCCCAAGCAATATGATCAGGACACACTAGGGAAAATAAAAGGAAATCAATATGCTTAAAAATGAGCTGTCACACTTTTACAGAAATCTGCTCATTAATGGTCCCAAAGGCCCTGTTAAGGAGATTTAATTTTATCTCAAGAGAAAGCTCAGGAAACAATTAAATAACTTATCTTTAAATAAGTGAGTTGAGTAAAGGGATTTGAATGCTAATACTTCTTTTATGCTATCTGTGTAATAGTTTGAAGGGGGCAAGAAGATGGCATTACAATAAGATTTTCAAATATCATGTGAAGGGTGCTGACTTGAGTGAGAGTACTAACTACCAGATAGAGAGAATAAATAAATTTAATGGCTAGTTTGAATATAGAGATTTGTAGTTTTCAGGGAAAGCAGCGCTTAGGTGGAAATTCATACTATCAAAGACATATATTAGAAAAATAAACATCTAAAATAAATAATTTAAGATTTTACCTTAGAAAACAAGGGAAGAAAAACAAGCCTAAAGCAAGCAGAAGAAAATAAATAATAAAACATAGAGAAATCAATTGAATTTCAATGAAGTAAAAAATCAATAGAGAACACCAACATAATCAAAAGATGGTGCCTTTAACAGATCAATAAATTGGTAAATCTCTAGCCAGGTTAACCAAGAAAAAAGAAGACACAAATTACCAATATTAGAAATGAGAGGACATTATTACTATTGACTTCATGAAAATTAAAAGGATAATTAAAATATTATAAACGACTCTATGTTCCAAAATTTAATAACTTAGATAAAATGGAACAATACCTTGAAAGACACAAACAACTACAACTCAAATAATGAGAAATAGATATCTGAGTAAGCAAATGCAGTATAGACTTTGACTCAATAATCAATAACCTTTTAAAAAAAATAACCTGTCATTGATTATTTCATTGGTGAATTTTGATAAACAATAAAGAAAAGAAAATGCCATTTTTTAACAATCTCTTTTGGAAAATAGAAGAGAAGGATCATATTTTAATTCATTTCAATGTGGTCAAAATAACCCTATAAGCAGAATATGGAAAAAGACATTACCAGATAGAAAAACTACTGACAATAATCTTTCATGTATATAGATGCCAACCTCCACAGCAAAATACTATTAAGTCAAATCCATTATGTATAAAATATAATTATACTTCAACACTAAGGAAGACTGTATGACGCTATTGTCAAGATTAGGCTTCCTAAAAAGTACCTGTAGAATAGGCATCAGAAGCATTCATATTAATAGGTAGAGACATTGGCACTTTGGATTTACATTACCATATAAAAATGAAGGAAGTCACAAGAGACAGGTGCCCATAAAATATCTAGGAATAAATTTCACCAGAGTTGAAAGACTTGTGTTCTGAAAATTATATTTCAGAGATGCAAGGGAATTTTAACAGTTGAAATCAATCAGTGTAATCCATTGCATCAACAGACTATAGAAAAAATATATATACCTACTAATTGTTGCAGAAAGAGCATTTGACAAAAATTAACACCCAGAAAACAAGAATAGAGGGAAAATTTTTCCCATTTGATAGAGACCATGCACAAAAATTCTATAGCTAACATCAAACTTAATGATGAAAAACTGGGTGATTTTTGCTAACCTAGGGACAATGCAAGTATGTCCACTCTCACCACTGTTAATCAGCATCATAACAGAAGGCCTTAGCACATAAGGGAAATAAAAGTATATAGACTGAATAAGAAAAATTAAATCTTATCATTCTTTATAGATAACACTGTTTATGTAGAAAATTCTAAAGGTACAGAAATAATCTCCTAGAACAACAAAGCAATTATTACACAACCACAGGATATAAATTTAATATGCAAAATCAATTTTTGTCCTGGATGCAAACAATGAACATTTGGAATTGGAAATTAAAGAACATTGCTTTTATTTCCCTACAAATGGAGTCACTATCCTAACTGTTTCCCCAGAGTATTCTACTGCCTATAACTTCTACTCTGCTGTGGACTGAATTGTGTCCCTCCGAAATTTATGTGTTGCAGCCTTAACCATCAATGTGACTGTATTTGGAGATAAGGCCTACAAAGAGATAATGAAGGTTAAATGGGGTCATAGCCTGGGGCCCTGATCCAATGGAATAGTGTCCTTATAAGAAGAGACACCAGAGATCTTGCTCTCTCTCTGTCAGTCATCACACAGAGGTCATGTGAGCACACAGCGAGATCATGGCTGTCTGAAAGCTAGGAAGAGAAATCTCATGAGAAACTGAACTGGTTGGCACCTTCATCTTGGACTCCCCAAACTCCAGAATTGTAAGTAAATAAATGTATGTTGCTTAAGCTAATAAATGATAATCCTAATAGAAAACCTTTTGTTTAGTAGAATATCATATACTATAGAAAAAGATCAGTATATTCTTTTGAACAAATAAAAGGTATCTGGTAAATAAGTAAATGTGTTTATTTGGGTCAACTACTTAATCAACCTTTATTCGTTGGATATAAAACTGAATTTGAGTGTAGGGTAAAAAAAAAAGATCTGAGAATAGTAAATGAATTCTTGAATGTAGTGTCCAGGGGCTTTTGACCTTTAGTATATTAACTATAAAGTGAGATGTTTAGTATATCAAAAGATACAGCATGAACACACAAAGATAGCAATGGGAGATGATCTGAAAGTAGAAGGGTATAAATGCACTGGAGGCATTGCAATAAGAAAACTAGTTTGTTTAGCTTTCTAGTCTGATTGATTGATTGATTGATTATTTGGTCATATAGCAGGTTTTGAGAGGCTTACTCCACCTTTTTTTGTAGACAGTGAGGATTTGATGTCTGGGCAGGACTGTCACTTGTGGTACCTACCGGTTATAAGAATGAGTGGTAGAAGGATAACATTTTGCTAAAACAGAGTCAAAGATAACTAGATTCTGAATCCTGAATTAGACCTACTAAGAATATGTTGAAGTGAGATATGTTAAACTCAAAGGAGTAGACCAATATCAAATTCCAGTCGCAAAGAAAATTAGAAGCAGTGAGCAAGCAAAAAACTCTAGCAAGTGACAGAGGTAGAAACTGGAAAATTCTCATGAAATAACAAAATCCTTATAAAGAAGGTGACTTTATGCAATACCACTTCCAAGGTTGCTGGGATCCTTTTTAAGGGTAACAATACATATCAAACAAGAAATTATTTAAATATTTATTGAACATTACCTATGTGTTATGTACCAGCCCTAATGGCTGACATACTTCACAGGAGGTTAGATGTGGTCTCTGCTTTCATAAATCATGTAATCTACTGGAAGTGTCAGCTGACTAAATGGTAATATTGTAATCTCACAAGCCCCTGATTGGAAATACAGGGTACTATGAAATACATATCTGGAGCATTTTTCCTAGTAAAAAATGACAGGGCATCTCAGGTGAAGTGAGTGTGGGGAGAGGAGTCATCCAGGCAAAGAAATTTTCAGTCAGAGAAAAGAGCACAGGAAAAGGAGTGAGAATTCATTCAATATGGCTGAAAATAAAGCTTAGAGTGAGAGCTAGAATGAGAGACTGAAAAATTCACAAACAAGAGCCACATCATAAAGCACTTTACAACTGTGTGCATTAGTTGTATGAATTTTAACAGAAGGGTCACCAGACATTTCTACATTGAAGGAAAATTTTGTTTCTTAGAAAGAACATTATGTCTGCAGCTTTAGGAATGACATAACAAAGAATAAAATAGAGGTTGTTTCAATAAACTAAGAGGGAGGTGATGTGACCTTGACTAAGGAAATGGTATATGAAATAGAAAGCAATAGTTTTAAAGTTTTTTTTTTCAAAATAGATAAATTGGTGATTATGATTTAAGAATGAAGGAGAAAAAAGGTAAAGATAACACTGAAATAATTTTAAATAATATTAAGAGCTAACGTATTTCTATGAACTCTGCTAAGTACTTTAAAATCTTTCTACAATCCTATGTGACTATTTTAATAATCAACTTACAGATGTTAAAACAGGTAAAAGGGCTGAATATCTTGCCAGTTGTTCTATTGCCAATAAGTGATAAACCAGAATAAAAATGCTAATTGCTCTGATTTAAAGCAATATATTCTTATTCACTATACTATATTTTAAAGAGGGAGCAGAGCTTTTGACACACACACATACTACATTCTTATGTGAATACATCATCTAGTGAATAATCTGAGAATGCCATAAATTGAAATAAAATCAGCATTTTTAAATCTTTACGAATTTATAGATGCCAGGGAGCCAGAGTTGAATTGGAGAATGAAATTACAAGGAGGCAAGCTGGTCTTCATAGTTTAATTAGTCTGTGGCCTGCATTTTAATTTCCTAGTGTCTTTTGAAAAATAGAAGTTTTAATTTTTTATGAAGACAAATTTTTCATGTTTCATGTTTTGGCATTATGCTACTAAGAAAGATATTTTTTGCTTAGCTCAAGGTTGCGAAAATGTAAAGATATTCTCCAACACTCTCTTTAAGATAAACATGCACGCGTGCATGCACACACACACACACACACACACACACACACACATGGGCTGTCCAGAAAGTAACCAGCCATGTAATTGTTCTCATGTTGACAATGGCTATTATTTTTCCAGACAGTTTTCTATCTATCTATCTATCTATCTATCTATCTATCTATCTAATATCTACATATAGATAGATATAGATAGATATAGATAGATATAGATAGATATAGATAGATATAGATATAGATAGATATAGATAGATATAGATATAGATAGATATAGATAGATATAGATATAGATAGATATAGATAGATATAGATAGATATAGATATAGATAGATATAGATAGATATAGATATAGATAGATATAGATAGATATAGATATATATGTGTGTGTGTGTGTGTGTGTGTATGTGTGTGTGTGTGTGTGTATAGCTTTTAACCCTACCAGACCACCGTACCGATTTCTTGGTAATTTCCAAATCTGCCCCTAGACCGCTGTACCTAATTTTCGAAATGAAAGGTAGACCTATTTTCTACAATGTCTCCAAGTTCCATCTTATTCTAAACACTTGTTTGCATGTAACTAACATTCTTCTATATCATGTTGGTTTTTTCTCTTTAATGCTCAGGAGCCCAGGTATAAGGGACAGTTAGGTTCAGGGCCTCAGGTCTGGTAGGGTTAAAATTTATTTAGTTTATTATTTTAGTTAATTTTTGTGCTCTTTTCATTTATTTCAGGATTATTTTTAGCTCTTTAATGTGAAGTGTTTGCACATATTTTGTTAATTATGTCTCCATTTATTTTATATTTTATTCTCTTATAAATTATATGTTGTGCTTAATTTAACTTTTTCATTGCTTTCATTCCTAAATACACAGAAAAACTATTGATGTGTGGATAAATTAATTCATATGACTCTCCTTTTACCTTGCTAAATCACTTCTTAGTTACAGTAGCTTTTTTGTAGATTACTTTATGCTTGTCTACAAATGGAATCATTTCCCTTATGAACTAGAAGAGTTTAACCTCTTTCTTTCCATTTCATATGTATTTTATAATATTTCTGTGCTGTGTTGCAGTGGGGAGGACCTTGCTTAAAAAGAAAAATCTTTCCTGGGTGTTGTGTCCCACATTGAAGGGCAGTGCAGAGTTGGAAATCTGTTATGGTCAGATAGAAGTATAGCATCCAGTAATTCCTGAACATAATTGCTTTTTTAAATTTTGTGTCCTCTGGAAGTAAGGAAACTGCATTGCTTCCTTAGCATCCAGAAATCATGAGCTACTCTGAAAGCATATGTATTTACTGTCAGTATAAATGTTGACAGTTTTGCCACTGCCTAGGATGCAGGACCATGTGAGTACATGCAATTTGGCTTGTCGGGCAATAGTAGCCAAAGGCAAAGATGTCACTTCAATTGTATGAAAGTGTTTTGATACTGCACATACAACAAGGTATTTGTCATTATCACCTTTTAAATAAGAACCATCAGTAAATCATGAGAAGTCACCATTACTCAAAGGAATTTCTGTAGATAATCACAAGGAGTCAGGATGTGATCTGACGGTGTTAAGCAGTCAGGAAGGGATTTGTTGAAAATGAAGGGAAGAAGAACAGCAAGATGAAAGTTATTACAACATGGAAGGGTTATGTGAGGAATAGTCAACAAAAGGAAGTGAAGTGGCTGACTAAAAATGTTCAGTATGTTGAGATTTCAAAGTTTTTTTTAACTGCATGGGGTAAACAGATAGTTAAAGGGGATCTCACGATAATTTTCTCAGTGGCCTTGACCAAGTCTGCAGTGGATCTGGTCTCTCCTTCCACCTGGTCCATTTAACAAAGAGAAAGGTCTCAGTTCAGCTCATCAATAACCGGTTAAAAGCTATTTGAGTCAAATAAACATCAGAAGAAAGACCAGAATTTACTTTAGGTTCATCAGACCCTTGAGAGAAAGCCTGAATTTTAATACAATCAACCATCTTTGAAAAAGCCTTAGGAATTGCCCAATAAGTCACTTAGTGATTACCTGGCCCTGATTATATAATAAATCAGGGGGTAGGTCTCCAAATTGTAATCCTGGAGACCTTTCCGGATATTTTCAATTAATAGTATTCATCCAATGCTGAGCCTGGTCTTCACCTACAAGCACACAAATTAGCTAATATAAGTCAGGGAAATCAGGTTGATGAGTTTGAAGGATTATAATAAATTTCTCAGCATATCTGTGGGGATCTTCAGTTACTTCAAGCAAGTCTTTGACTATGACTCAAAGTTTCAGTCCAGGGAATATGAGAAATTAGGGGTTTAGGTTTTGGATCCCCAGAGGCTTCATTTTAAAGAGTCAGGTTCTGATTAAGTTCAGAGGAGGAGAAAGAGGGCAGTTGAGGCAGAGCTTGAGACAAAGGAGCAAGAGTGAGTAGCATGATGTCTTCAGAAGCCATTTTGTCTTTCTTTAATTGTTTGTTTGCCTCGGTTAATTTTAACTTTTTTGTCTTGCTAAGAGATCATTTTAAACTCCTGGTAACATTCAGAAGCCTCAGAATACCAACCAAATTAGGCATCTCATGCAGTTTTGACAACTTCAGAGTTATGGTTATTCAATTCAGTTTCAAAAAATATGTGAAGTTGAAATGTACCCCATAATGGCCATTGGTATTCTGAATTATTTTTGGTCAAGTTGATTCATTTATTTAGAAAGTGCATGAGAAGGGCGGAATTTTCTAAACATTAAAGTGTCCAGGATCCCTGAAGGGGAGTGTGCCTTTAAAGTATTTAGATAACTGAGTTCCATTTTTCAGAATCTTTTTCTCTACAGGAAGAGCTTAAACAGCCTGCAGGCCAAATGCCAGCATGGTCCATCTAGGAACAGTTCTATCTTAAAAAGCTAAACCAAAGGCTGAATAACATAATTCCAGTAGGAACAGTCTGGTTCCAAAAGGAAATGGTCTAAGTGCTGAATGTTACAGTTTCAGTGCAACAGCGTTATTTCAAAAGCATCAGGGCAAAGTGCCAACTGCATACTCACAGACAAAACAAAACCTTAATCAGAAAAAGACAAAACTGAAAATTAGCTATTTAATAGAATCTGGAGTGGTTAAAGATGCAAAGAGAGCTGAAGCTCAGATCCAGGTGAAAATCTTACCCTTGATCTTCAGTGTCAGCAAAAAAGCAGTGAGCTTAATGAGTTCTGTGGATACCACACTTATTTATCAGCAGCTTCAGAGTTGTCAGGGATCTTCTCTGGATCCCCATATGAGCCACAAAATAATATTGACCATTCACAAATAGCCAGGTATTTTTCCAGCTAAATGGGTTTATTCAGGAACAACAAAAACTGCAATTCAGTACATGTGGTCTAATGAAGAACCATGAGCAAGTCCAGAGAAACAAAGGAGAGGAATACTCTTTTATAAACTTGGGAGGGGCTGTTGTAAACAATAAATCTATTGGCGGAAACTGCAAGTGTAAAGTATAGTGACTTTACATTGGTTGAATTATGTCAGTCTCCCATTGGCTGAGATGTTACTGCAAAACAAGTCGTTGATTCTTCCTCCTGCTGAGGTAAGGAAATAGTATGTATCTTCTTGTTAGAGATACAAGGAATGTTTCTTTCTGAGGGGCCCAGAAGTGGGAATTGAGTGACATGTATATGAGCTTCTCTTTTCTAGCCTCCTGACTACATTTTAAATGAGGTATCTGTTTATTAATTTTCACACTAAATAATACAAGTGAAATGAAAAAATTATGGCCTTTTATTCTACAAATATTGAGCAACATCTCTATACCAGACATTGTTTTAGATAATAGGGAGAGTGGTAACTAAAGCAAGGTTCTCTATCATAAGGAAAAATAATAAAGAAGTTAAGTAGATTTATAATATAAAAGCAAATAATGATAAGAGTGATGCAATAAAGTAGGTTAAGGATCTAGAGCAGAACTATATTGTATACCCAATATAGTAGCCACTAGCTACATTTGATATTGAACACTTGATATGTTGCTAGTAAGACAGAGGAACTAATTATTTTTTATTTTAGTTTAAATTTAAATATCTACCTAGTGATAGTAATTACCATATTGAACAAAAGAGACATAGCAAGGGGAAATGTCTCTAGAATTAATACTTGAGTAGAACTTGAATGAACTAAGGGAATGATTCTTCATCTATCTAGAACAACATTCCATTTGGATAGAATAGCACAGACACTGAGCAAGGGGTGGACTCTTTTGCTTTGTGATGGTTTAAGAAGTATGCTTGTACTAATATTTGCCCATTTCAGAATGACCAGGAAAAGTAAATACTGCTTTGGCTGGTTGAAACAAACCAGAACACAATCTTGCAAATAAAGCTTCTTGCTTCAGATTCATCACATCATGCATATTATAAGTTATTTTGATATATAAATACCAAATAAATAAATGTTTAAAAAATATATATTTTTTTCATACCTGAGCTGATTTCAATTTTTTGGCCAATTTCATGATGGAAATGGACCCTTTATGCTGTAAACTGCCTGAATGGTTAAGTCACCTGAGATGAATGGATTGGTGAAGCATTTAATATAATACTTGAATGTTTGAATAGTAAAAAGCAATAAGTAATGACTCTCTTTACTTTTCTCCTTATAGAGGTACTGGAAGTGCCATAGAAAGTTTTAATTTGCAAAGAAAAAGCAGTTACATAACCACCTTCATTGTGGTTTTTACATTTTTAAAAATTGCAATAGGAATGATTAAATCAAATAAATTTATGAAGTATCTGAGATCTATGTGCCTAGGACGTTTCCTTAAAGACTATAATTCAGATCACTTATGGCAGTGTTTTAATGAATAATTTGATACAATTATAAACAGCATTGTTTATATTTTAAGTCTAGAGTGTTAAGTTTTATTCCAAATATAATTAAATTCCATAAAACTTTAAAATAAATTCTTAATGCAAGTCAGTTGCAAAGAAGTTCTATTGTAGTAGATTGTGAAGTAGAGTACTTTCATAGTAGTTCATTGCAATGAACTAGCACTGCACTATTACAATTTATTTGAACAATTTGAGATGTATTTTACTGAAAATATACTTTACTTGTAACATTTATAGTGGCATAATTACAAATAACTAATAGATCTTGCCAAGTTTAATTATATTCTTTTCCACTTTCCTCTGGAATTTCTGAAGATTTCTCTATTAAGTTGATTATTTTGGGATCCTTCTGTCCAGGCAATTTGGGATGCTTTCTAGGTATAAGTCATTTGACATGTTACATACACCAGCTTGACCCAAGGCTTGGGATAGTCAGACTGCTTGGTAGATGGTAACTTCTATGATCTATTGGCACTAAATAAACAAAGCAGATTGTTTGTTATGCCTTCAAGGAGATCCAATTATAGTAGAGATAGCAGGAATTTAAAATTAGAAATAATTATTTGTTAAGAAGTCTGCAAATATCCATCCCTTTTCTCCTAATGGAAACTTCAGTGAGTAGTTTTAAGTTACCATAAAGAAAATTCTGATTGTTACTCTAAAATATTTTAGACAAGACCAAAAAACAATCTCGTTACTACATTTTATAGTATCAGTATATTTTTAATACTGAAAATGGTAAAGAAGTTCTGAAAGTAAACTGATGGATGATTCATATAGATTAAAAAGTAGAAAGTACAGGAGCTTGGCAGTATAATAGATTTATGTCCAAAGATCAAGTAAAGCACTGACCTGGAATGTAAGAAACATTCATAATTAGGGAAGTTATTATCATAATTTTTATTTAAAAAATAAGAAAGAAACACATAATATTACCGATAAATGTAAAAAATTATTTTGATAAAATTCAATATCATTTGTTAAAAATTAAGTAAAATGATGAAAAAGTAATTGTCAAATATGATTTAAAAAATCTTAAACCGGAGTTCCCTGATGGTGTAGTGGCTTGGGGCTTCGGCGTTGGCGCTGTCAGCGCTGCGGCCTGGGTTCGATTCCCAGTCAGGGAGCTGCCCACATACCAAAAAGCAAAAAAAAAAAAAAAAAATCTTAAACCAACAAAATCAAATTAAAGCCTAAAATTCAAAACTTGTTTTGATGATTGAGAGTTTCAACTAAATTTTTTAAGGCATGAAAGAGAAATAATAAGTATACCCTTTTTGGAAAATCAGTGTTCTCATTTAAATCAAAGTTTGCATCAAAAACTTAAGAGATGCTAAGAAAAATTTTCTGACTTCTTTTATGTTTGAAAATATCTTCTTTCTAAATCTTTAAAATATTTACATTTTAAAGCAGTAGCATTTCCTAAATAGTATTGATTATTCTGTATGCATAAGAATTCATCAAGTAGAAATATTACAGATTACTTATATCTAATTTTTAATATTCAATTATTTCAAATTTTTATGAGGTAAAAGGAATATCTCTGGGTACTTTTTAATCCATTTTAAGGTATTGTACCCTGTGATAGGTCTCAAGAACTGGGCTAATACAGGTTGTTGATATATAACAATAGTATATTGATATTATAGACCTAAATAAAATTTATAATGATATCTGTAATTTTCTTCAAAATATTTCAGCACATACAGTGTTATATTAGTTAAAGCTTTAATTAAGAATTAATAGTGTAGATGTCAGCTAATTATAGCATGCTGATCAGAAATGCATTGCTGGCTATTGATCATATGGTGTTAAATCAGAAGTTACCAAAATCAAAAAAGAGAAAAAGAGAAGAAAATCTCAGATATTCAGCAATGTAATTATTTTATTAAACATCTGAAATATGTTTTTACTTGTGAAATCAATGACATTAATTGAAATTAAGTGTATTAGAAAGGCTGTCAATAAATTTTGTTTCCAAAGCAAAGTTTTGGAAACTATTTGACTAAAAAATTTGTTATTCACTTTACTAACACGTGTAACAATATTTCAAATAATCAATTAGTTGGCTGCCTTGGAGGTTTAAAGCTACAGAGGTAATTCTATATGTAAAGTTAAGTGATAGTTACACCTTTCTCTTATCAAGTAGGAAAGGGTGGTTGTAAAACATGTGAAGAAATGTTTCTCTATTACAGATATGTTTTAAAAAGAGTATATGTAGAAGCCAAATATCTGGAAATTATTCCTTGAATATTATCTTGGAATAAGTATCCTTAAAAACTGCAAGTATTAAGGGTACAGTATGCCAATTTAAAGACTAAAATCACATTTATTTTCTGACAGGAAAAAAGGCAATGGTCCTTGGATCATGAAAACATCTGTTACTGCTTAGTCCAGCCAAGAAATATAGTTAAAATTGATATACTCTCAATTGACCAAAAAGTGAACAAGATTTATATGTACAGAGAAGCTCAAATGGTAGTTATTGATGTTAGTTTTTAAAGAAAATAGTTAACTAAAACTATTACTTATTCCTAAATAAAATGCTCAGATTTTCAACATCAGGGTGACTTGAAAGATTAATTTTGATTATATTTTGCCTCTTTTCAATTCTGTAGTAAATCCAATGGAAAAGTTGGATAATTGTGGACATGTATTTATCATAAGCTTAATAAAGTTTTTACTCTAATTGAGTATGTGTCAGAGAAAATGATATATTTCATTAAGTTATTTACTTTCCTCCTGAGCACTAGAAAGTTTGCTGGCTCCTTCTCCTTTGCTTCCAGGTGTGAGAAGACATGAATCATAATGTATTTACGCCTGAATGTAAGACAGTCATTACAGTCCCCCACACTCTGTTCTGTGCTTGCATGGCTGGTAATAAAACACTCCAGACATGGTGGAGTCTGAATATGTTAAATGGAATACAGCCATCCAAGAAATCCACTGAACCAGGATCAGCTTAAAACCTTTATTGTGTAAAGGCCCTGGGGAATGTGAGGAGGTTTGTTCTCTTAGCTAATTTGGACACGTGTAGACCTACTTCTCAGTTCCTTAATGTAGTTACTTAGTTCATATCTTAGTGATTTTTCTTTTTTGGCTGCTATTAATTGTTCACTCTATTTAAACTGAAGACAGAAAATATTAGAAGTTTATAGTCATTTCCATCTTGCCTCAGACATACATCATCAGCTCTCTGATTTTTCATGTACAATAAGAGCATTAAAGAACTTGGCCATTTTACAATTTAATAGGATATCATGCTAGTCTACTGAATTAATGAAATCATGCTGATGTTCCTACAGATTGGAAAATGTATATGGTTTTATAAGACATAGAGCTTTTAGAACATGGGGAATAAATCACACACACACACACACACACACACACGCACACACGCACACATACACACACACACACACACACACTCTGAGACTTGACACCTAAGTGGAGTTTTCCACACTGCAATGATGTGGAATTTTAGGAAAAATTCCACTGACTTGAAGGAGAATTTTCAGTCTTGGGCCTAAATTGGCATATGTGACACACTTGATGGAGTCCTTATGTATTGTAGAAAGCTTATACACATTTTGTTTTACTTTATTTACCAGTTAAATAAAGAAGAAGCTAATTTTTAGTGTAGCCCAAAGAGGTGAGCTAGGAAGACTCCCTGTTGGAGATCATCAGAAGAATGTGACTGCTAATTGACCTGTGAGTTGTGCCCAGGTAATCAGAGGATTTCTACTTCCTTTCCTGTCTTCAGAATGTAAGCTCAGCCCACTGTTCCTGTAGTAGGAGACATTTTGAAAGACACTGACTTCAGGGAGCAAAGTGTTGCTAAGACCATCTGGACAGTGTATGTGACTGAACCCCATTAAGGCTCTATATAAACTTATAGTTCTGGCCACAGTTGCGGAGATCTACTTGTCTTTTAGCCACCCAAGACCATCCTTACGTGTAAGTTTTCCTGCTTAGTAAGACTGCCACCAACCAGCGTGGACTGGTCTGCATCTTTCTTCAGTCTATCCTTGCCTTCTGTTTTCGGATTTCACCTATTCGGGGGCTTTGAACCAAAAGTCACTACCTACTTGTGATTGCAGGGCTAGAAGATTGCCTCTTGACCTTTTAGGCCTAGGAGTCATAGTAAAAAGAACTCAAATTAAAGGACATTTTCATCACTTCTGTGTTTTCTGTATAGTAAAGCTTTAGTTTTTTTCTCCACGCCATCGATTCTACTTCCTTTGGCCTTCTCTGATATAAGTGGCTCAGATTATTGTACCAGGTTTTTCACAGTACAAGTTTCAACACCAGAACTTATATTTCTTTCAGTGTGAATCTATATTAAAACTGCAGAGAAAATGTTGGGAAAACTAGCTCATGAAATGCTGCCCCACAATCTATTCCTTTCCTTATTGCCAGCCTCTTTTCCTTATTGCCTCCCAATGGTGTTAATGTTTGTGAGGAAATGATTTACATATTTTATTTTTGTTGAATATGCATTAGTCACCATGCATTTTATTCTTACAATAGGTTTCACCATATTCCACAAATTGTATATGGTGTATCTTATCATTGTACTCAAAATATTTTATAATTTTATTTTGATATTTTATTGACTCGTAGGTTCCTTATAAATGTATGGGTTCATATAGAACATTTTGAAAATTTTCAGTTTGAGAATTTTATAATTAATTTTTATTTATAACTAAACACATATGACTATGTAAGATTTCAATAATTTGAAATTGGTTGAAATATAGCGTTAGTGCGCAATATGTTGTTAATTTTAGCATGCTCATATGCACTTAAAAATATGTGCCAGTTGCATCTGTTACACTTAAGGCTCTATATACATCATCTTAGTTAAGTTTACATATTGGTTTTCCAAATCTTCAGTATTTCTATGGAGTACTATTTGTTGTATTTATAATTGAAATAACTCTTTTAAAATAACCTTCTGCAATGATTGAATTTGTCAATATGCAGTTTCTGCTGCATGTATTTTGAAGCTATGTTATTAAATACAAAAACTTAATACTGTTATATCATTCTTTAGAATAACCTTTTTTTACTATGGCATTTTTAAGTAAACTTATTTTCCTTCTTGTAGAAAAGCCTACTTGGTGCAGTATAATTTTGGGGTTGATAATAGCTTGATATGTATCTCTATGTGTTTTGTTTTTGTTCTTTGTGCATCTTTATATTTAAAGATTTTCTTTTAAAAAGAATATGTAGCAATTTTCTGCTGATTTCTAAAATCTTAGTGGCATGAAAGAACACATTTATTATCTCACATTTTCTAAGGGCCAAGAATCTAGACATGGCTTCTACTTAGGGTTCATTGGAGGCTATCAAGATTTTGGCTGAGTTGTATTCTAAATGGGAGGTTCAACTAAGAAACAATTTATTTCCAAATTCATTCAGATTGTTGGCAGAATTTATTTCCTTGCAGCTGTAGGTCAGGGGCCTCAGATTCTATCTGGTTGTTAGCTGGAGGCTACCATCAGCTTCTTGCGGTCACCTGCAATTCCTAGATATTGGACACAGTTTTTTGCTACATTGCTTTCACAGCATGGTTGTTTACTTCATAAAGCCAGCAGTAAGAGTGTCCAGAATGAGTGTGCTAGGACAATGGAAATTTATATATGGGATATAGTATAATCAAGGAGTGATAGTCATCAACTTTGTATAATAATAATCAAATACTTAGAAATAAGACACAGATCCTCACCACACTTCGGGGAGGGAGATGGGAAGTATTACACAAAGGGAAAAAGAGTAGAGAATCAGGAGGTGTGAAACAGGGTTCCATATGTTTTGCTGTCACATAACATAGAGAATATTTTTTTTTGAACTCTATTTTTCTTATCACAATTTTGTAACTGGGTTATTTAGTTTGCTTACATTAAATGCAATAATTAATATATCTAGAAATTAATGTTTCATGATTCTAATTTTATATTCTTTTGTTTGGTTAAGGCTTTTTTTTCATTTTTTTCTTTATTTTAGGTCTACTCTAAAGTTATTCTAGTGTTCCCATCTTTATCTTGTTAATTATACATCCTTTTAATAGTCTCTTAATAGCTATGTGTTTGTGTGAAAGTATATACTCTTAAACGCGAATTATACATACACATAAAAGACGATGAAAATCTGAATTTTATTTTTAACAAATTGTACAGTTTAAAGTTTATATATGATACATATGAAGAAGTCTGTTATTTCATAAAATAATTATGGAAATAATTTTGCTACTAGTTTATTCTAATGCAACAGAACTCACTTCTAAAATTTTATTTCACTTGTCTTATCTTATCTCTTGAGGGCTATTTTCATTCTAATAAACACCATAAAATTATAGCCATGAACAGTTATCATAAAATTATACAAAGGAATGCTAAGAAAAAAGAGTCAGGATGAACCCTAGAGGCTGTGATTTTATTTAAAATAAATTTGAAAGTCATTGCCCTATTCAGGGTGCCTATCACAGAAGGCATGACAGAATACATATTGAATACATCATTTTAATGAAAGATATACTCTTTCTATTACAAAACATTAACAAATTTATCACAAATGAAGTAGAATAAGATTATTTTTCAGAGTATAGTATACTAGTTATTAAAAATACATTCCACAATTTAATTGCATATTAACTTCTGTTGAAAATTGGGGCTATGTTGATATGGAATTATAAAATATAAGGGGTTTTAACACTGTATTTATGACTATGACTCTACCCTGACAGTCATAGAGTTTCTCATGCAATTTTACTGGAAACAAGTGGTGGATTTAGCAGGTTGTTTTAAAATCATATAAGAGAAATTAACAGAGTAAATACCTTATTACTAGTAAAATAATTATTAGTAAAATAATGTTAATTGATAATCTACTCTGTAAAATACTGTGTTGAGAGTTTTACATTAATAAAATTGCTGAATTTTCTGTAAATTTGTATCTAGTGAATAATATTAACTGATTACTTTTAAAAGATGAGCAATGCAGGAGTGAAGTCAGCATCATGGCAGGATAAGACATTTCTCCTTTTATTTTCCCAAACTAAGTTGTCTTTCTGGGAGTTGTGGCATCCAACACCATATACCAAGGTCCCTGGGCAGAGTCTTGCTGACCTGTGCATCTGGTATCAGGCAGACATACCTTGTGAAGGTTGTGGAACCAGTGGAGAAACAAGCCTGCCCCAACCCTTTTCAACATGGTTGGACAAAGACCTGGAGAGTTACAACCTGAAAAGATACATCAGGAAAAGGGAGAAATTTCAGAAGTCCTGACTTCCAGCATGGATATTTGACATGCCATTGGAGAAAAAAATCAAGTTACAATATAATAAGAAAGACTTTAAGAAACAGTAAGAATTGCTACTCCCTCCGCAAGGCAGCACTGTGTGAGGCTGAACTATCATGCAGCAGTGACCTGTCCTGTAGGGGGAGGGGAGTCGTGTGAGACTCAGTGGGAGAAACATGTTTCTCTGCAGCAGCAGCCAGAGTTCTGAGTTGGGTTCCCAATGTCTAAGAAGAGGGAGAAGAACATGAAACAGTCAGATAAAAACATCAAAGGGCGCTAATAAGATGTGGTTAATAAAAAAAGGGACATTTAATGGGTAATCAGAAACTTCTCACCACCAAAAAACCAGGACCAGATGGCTTTACTGGTGAATTCTGCTTATCATTTAAAGAAGAATTAATACAAGTACTTTTCACACTAATTCAAAAAAATTGAAGAGGAAATATGTCCAAAATCGTTTTATAAGGCCAGTATCTCCCTAGTACCAAAATCCAGATAAGAACAAGAGAAAATAAAACTGTAGACCAATCTCCCTAATGAATATTAATGCAAAAATTTCCAACAATCTAAATTCAAAACATTAAAAATTCAAATTCTACAGCACATTGAAAGGATTATATACCATGACTAAGTAGGATTTATTCTTAGAATGCAAGAATGGGTCAACATATGCAAATCAATAAATGTGATATACCACATCAATACAATGAGGGATAAACATCATATAAACATCTCAATATATGCAGAGAAAGCATTTAATAAAGTACTTTCTTTTAGGATAAAAACCCTTAACAAATGGTGTGTAGAAGGAGCATAACTCAACATAATAAAGGCCAAATATGACAAACCCATAGATATCATAATACTTAATAATAAATAATTGAAGCTTTTCCTTTAAGTTCAGGAACAAGACAAGAGTGCCTACTATCACCACTTTTATTCAACATACCACTGATGGCCATAACTTCAGCTAGTAGGCAAGACAAACAACAAACAAACAAATAAGAAATATTCCAATAATAAAGGAATAAGTAGAGTTGTAGTTATTTACAGATGGTATCATCTTGGAGTTCCCTGGTGGTGTAGTGGCTTAAGGCTTCGGCGCTCGTGCTGTCAGCGCTGCGGCCTGGGTTCGATTCCCAGTCAGGGAACTACCCACATACCAAAAAGCAAAAAACAAACAAACAAAAAAACCCAAATGGTATCATCTTATATGTATAAACTTTTAAAGACTCCACTGAAAAATTGTTGGAACTAATCAACAAAATCAATAAATTAGCTAGATATAAAATAAAAATACAGAAATTAGTAAAAATACAGAAATTAGTTGTGTTCCTATACACTACCAACAGGTATATAAAAGGAATGCTCAACATCACTAATCCTGAAGGAAATGTGAATCAAAACCACAAGGAGTTGTTACCTCACACCTGTCAGAATGGTTGTTCGCAAGAAGACAAGAGGTGAGTGTTGGCTAGGATGTGGAGAAAAGGGAACCCTTGTGTGCACTGTTAGTGGGAATGCCACTATGAAAAACAGTATGCAGATTTTTACAAAATTAAAATGTTCCCACTTCTGAGTATATATCCAAAGGAAATAAAAATAGGCTAACAAAGAGACATGTGTACCCGCATGTTCATTGCAGCATTATTCACGATAGCCAAGATGTGGAAACAACCTAAATTTTCATCAATATATGAATGGATAAAGAAGATATCGTGCATACATATACATATACACACACAATTGAATATTATTTAGTCATGAAAAAAAGAAAATCCTGACTTTTGCAACTACATGTATGGGCCTTTAAGATATTATGTTAAGTAAGATAAGTCAAAGACAAATAGTATATGATATTACCTATATGTAGAATCTCATACTATACTTGACCTTAGCCAAAAGGCCGAGAAGTGATTATACATAGAATCTGAATAAGTGAACTCACAAAAACAGAGAATAGAGTGGTGGTTTCTATGGAATGGAGGTTGGGAGAATTGGGAGATGTAGACTAAGGTTACAAGCTTGCAACCAGTAGAAAAATAGGCTCTAATTCACAGCATAGTGATTATTGATAAAAATTTGTTTAATAAACTTCAAAGTTGCTAACGGACTGGACCTTAATTGTTCCCACTGCAAAAAAGTAATGATAATTATGTGATGTGATAGAGGTGTTAGCTAATGCTACAGTGCAATATGTAAATGTATCAATCAACACATAGTGCATCTTAAGTTTACACAGTGTTATATGTCAATTATATCTCAATAAAAATAAATTTAAACAAAAAAGATGAGAAATAAATGTTGGGATCTTGCATTTAACTCTGGAAATTGCATAGCCAGTAAATTTGAAGATCGGATTCAAATTTAGACAATCTGATTTTAGACTCATTCTATTCTAAATTACTGTGTGAAAGCAGAAATACAGACAATTATTTCAGAAAATCGGATGATAAGGTTTTGAGAATATGATCAAAATGAATACAGTACATTTGATATTTAACAGTGTGTTGGGCTTCGCAGGTGAGCAAGAGGTAGATGACTGGCATAGAAGCATGAGCAATAATGGCATGGTAGCTGAATGTCCAAAGCATGCTTGCAAATTACTAAAACAGTACATGTTACTAATGCATGAAGAGACAAGCCAAGTGGCACAAAAGGAAATAAGAGTGAACATTTCTTGGAATTACTAAAGAATTTAATGAAAATGTTCTTGTAAATTTTGCTATAAATTAATACCGTTTCTTTATAGTCACATTGGAATGCGAGTAACATGTTTGATTCATAATCATTGTAGTGATTAATCCCCTAGATATCTGAATGTAGATAATCTTTACATTAGAAACAAAAGATCTCCTGTAAGGATTGTGAAATCTTACCTTTAGCCTAAGGAAGATCATTGGTCCTACACACTGACTCAGAAAAGTGTGGAAAAAGTCCTCAATTATATAAGTGGGCACAGCACACACATACAGCACCAGTATAGGGGATATTAAAAAAATAATTTAAAAAGCATAAAATATATTTTAAATAGTGTGTCTTCAGGAATAACCAAATTATATTTATATTTCTAATATTTATTTTTCAGTTTTGTATTGCTATAATTTAGAATTATACAGGGAGGCATCATTATTGCCATATCTTAGAGCTTCTCAACACCTCAGTACAGCTCCAAGTGAAGAAGCCTGAGATGGAGATTAGTTATCAAACCATTTGTGGATCCTCAGAGGAATGCTTCCCTTGGAATCACGCAGAGAAACCTTAACTACTTTCAGCGACATTGTAGCAATTTATCTGCTCCTGGAGAGTTCTGTAGGGTACCACCAGAGGACATCCCCTGAAGGGAACGAAGAAATAAACAAGGTAGAGTTGGTGCTCCAGGTGTGACTCCCAGCTATGTAGAAATCTCCAAGAGCACATGCATTGGCCTGTAAAGAATCATATTGCTATAGTGTGAGGTTCTAAAACAGCAGTCTATCTTGGTTTGGGCATTTGCTAGAAACAACTAGAAATGGCCAGAGCTAGTACCAACAGCTGATCCAGGTGAGGACTGAGTGTAGAGAAGCAAAAATAGAAGTACAGATGTTTTTATAATGTAAGAGCCACAGTACAAGCTCTTAGCCAGATCAAGAAATTAGGCAAGACTCAGACATTTGGTAACTGTAAGATTCTCTAATAAGACATGATTCATTCTGTCCCTGTAGTATTATAGGTGCATTTTATTATGACTAAATATCTTATTCTACTGTGATGTCTAATAAAATTGATTACAATTAAGTTTTTAGGAAATACAGTCTTTGCATTATATTCTTTAGATCTGATTAATTTTAGTAGACATGGTGGGAGAAATATCAAAATTTAACTAAAAGATTATCATACACTGGAAACACAGAATTGAATAATCATATTATAATAAATACAAAATCAAAATGTTATTAATAAAATTACTTCTTATATTAATATACAAATTTAATTTATCATTCCATGTAACAATATTTTGAGTTAATATTTCACTGAACATATTTATATAGAGGTCTTGTTGAAAAAATATAATGCTATTTTTTATTATTTGGATTACTCATTTGCTAATTTGTCATTTTCATTTCCATAGTAGATTGATTTCCAATTCTTCAAATTGTTATAATTTCAGAAAAAAAAAAACTATTCTTCATCACATGCATTGATTATGTGAAGTTAGCTGCAGCTTCTGAAAGAGCAAAAATACATTTTCTGTATGAATCAACCTGCTGTGGAAAAATTACCTGCTTACTTTTACCCTTCATTTAGTTTTCTATATACAAAACTGATTAATACTTCTCTATGAGGTTTATTATGACAACACACAAGCCAATTTATCTGGCACCAGAAAAAAACGTTGCATTCCTCTGAGTGTAAAAATGAAATAGAATGTGCATATGCCGACAGGACCAGAAGAGGCTGTTTTGCCCTTATTGATTAAGGCATGATTCTCCCCTCCATCTTTAGAGACCTTCTCTACTTAATATGTCTTTCGAATCATAATCACGGGAGAAAAGTCAGGAGGAATTTTATCATGACTGGGGCCTAAGGAAAAAGAGTTTCAGCATGTTTCAGGGATCCTGATATGATCAAAACATTTTAACAGATAGAGTAGAAGATGCATTGCCAAATGATGCCTGAGAGGGATGTAGAGTTTTTGTCCCCAACAGAGTATAACCTGACTGAGATGAGTAAGTATGTGCTAATTATTCTTATTAATTCATTAATTTAATAAATAATTATTGAGTGCCTACTGAGACCACTTGCAGACACATGCTTAAAATAATTTTACTATCTCTGATTTATAACATCTTATCCAAATATGTTGAGATGATCCAGACATTTTTCCTAAACCCTCTATATATTAAGACCAGGGGATATTTATGGTCTGTTGCACACACAGAAATAATATAAATTTTGCACAGTGATATATGATACTAAAATTAGTGGGATGATCACATTGTAAAGTATAAAATTGTCGAATCAATATATTGTACATCTGAAACTGATATAACTAATATAATAGTGTATATACAAACTATACTTAAACTAAAAAACAAGTATTTATTCGAGATGACTGTAGATACTGTCAGAGCTCCATCCACAATTCCTCACATCCCTTTACTATTTTTGTACACATAGATCCTGGTGTGCTTTCACCTGAAACAGCCAACAACCATGTCTGTTGGTGGTCATAGTTAAGGAGTTCTTATATCAAGACTAGATATTCTTTTTCTGTTTTCAGATAAACCACTAGTGAACTTTACCCTGTACCCCTCCCTCCTTGCAGGACTGAGAGTCTCTTAAAAAACCCAATAAAAAATAATGTTCTTAATTTTCTCCTGTATATAAAAATCTTTTGTAAGTATATATTTTGAGTTTTACATTATAAGATAATGACAAGTTAAACATACAGTGCAAAGTACATAATACATTCTATGCAGCTTTGAATTGGGGACTCCTCATTGCCTTATATTCTCCACTAAGTAAATCAACATTTCAGGGTCTATTAAAAATAAAGAGGTAAATAAGAGCATTGTTATCTCACATATTAAGAAGTTCAGGTATACAATGAACAAGGTTACTTCCCTTGACACCCAAGCTCTCTCTTTCCAACTGATCAGTTAGATACAAACTCCTCTGTGGTTGACTGATGACTCTTTTACAAATTAAGAAAAATAGTAATAGTACAAAAAGAACAACTAAATGTAAAAATATTTGGTAAAGAGTTATTTTGTGATAATTGACTTTCAGTTAAAAATATTCGTAAATGAGGGTTTTATTTTGTTTGCTTGTTATAAGGAGTGAATCTTATTACTTCTCAATGCGTTTAATAAAATCTCCTTCCTCAACACTATCTTCAGAGGTTATGTTTTGGCCACCATGAATAATGTTGCAGTGAATGTCGGGGTGCATATATTTTTATGGATAAATGTTTTCAGATTTTTTTAGGTAAATGTCCAAAAGAATTATTGCTTGGTTGTATGGTAATTCCATTCTTAATATTTTGAGGAACCTTCATAGAATGTTTTATAGTGGCTGTACCGATTTACATTCCCACTGGCAGTGTGCAAGATTTCCTTTTTCTCCACAACCTCTCCAACACTTGTTTTGCTAATGATAGTAATTTTAACAGGTGTAAGATGGTGTCTCATTGTGGTTTTGATTTGCACTTCCCTGATAGCTAGTGGAATGAGCATGTTTTTCACACTTGGCCGTTTGTATATCTTCTTGGGAGAACACTGTTCAGGCCCTCTGCTGATTTTTAATTGGATTGTTTGTTTTGTTGTTGAGTTGCATGAGTTCTTTATATATCTTGGATATTAGCTGCTTATCAGAGATGTTGTTGGCAAATATCTTCTCCCATTGGGTTGCTTGCCATTTTGTTTTGATGATGGTTTCTTTTGCTGTGTAAGACATGGAAAGAATCAAAGTGTCCTTCAATAAATGGCTGGTTAAAGAAGATGTGGTACATATATGCAATGAAATATTACTTGGACATAAAAAGATGAAATACTGCCTTTGTGACAACATGGATGAATTTTGAGATTATCATGCTGATCAAAATAAGTCAGACAGAAAAAAGTAGAGAACCACATAATTTTATTCATACATTGAATATAAAACTGAAAGCAACAAATGAAGACAAACAAACAAAAATTCATAGATGCAGACAACAGTTTAGTGGTTGCTGGAGGGCAAAGGGGGATGGTATAATATTTTACAAGAGGGGAGTTTGTATAAATCTTCAAAATGCACTTATATCTTTATATGCAAAGACAGAAGAGGAAGAAGCATGGCTTAGTACATGTGACTCTAGATTTTCATTGCTTGTTTTACTCTTCCATGTAGGTGTGATAATAAAAAAAATACAATTGAGAGATTGCAAAGTGGTGTTCATAAAAATCTTTAGCACTATGTTTATACTAAAAGAAATGAGTGAATGAGAGAGAGAAGGAGACAGAGAGAATATGTGTGTGTGTGTGTGTGTGTGTGTGTGTGTGTGTGTGTATGTGTGTGTTGTGTCCATGTGAAGAGGGGTAATAAAGCTTATTCTTTGTCTGGTCTGAACCACACCATCTGGAGTACAACAATATTTTCTTCAATGCTTAGAGTTTTTACTAAGTTATCATAATTAAAATTTTCTTCAAATGTTGACATACCCCTAAGTTCCAATTTGTACATAAAAAGTGAACAAACCATAAACAGTTTATTTATTTAACTATAATAATAAGGTAAAAGAAAGTCTATTGGATTTTCTTTAAAATGATTACAACCTTCAGCATGATGGTTTTCTATAACATTTATCTCTAATTTGAGGAAACTCAATTTAATATGGCTCTATTATATTATCAACTGTTAGCAAGCTAATTCTGCAAATTCCTTCATCCTTGAGCCATGATTACAGGCCATTTTTTCTCCTGTAACATTCATCTTGTTCTGAGCATAGGCTGCTGATCAGGCTGGTTCAACCAGAGGTGCTCTCCTGGGGTGGTGATAGGGGAATCTTGGCTGCTTTTGGGCAGCCACACAAAGCTAGTTCAACAGAATGGAAACTAGAAAGGGCCTCAAACACACAGCCCCCTTTTTAAATGGGATATTTGCTGAGGTTTGTAGAAATGCAGGAGACTGGTGGGGTGGGGGCTAGTGGGAGGAGGCTGGCCTGCGAAACAGTAAGCAATGTCTTGCAGTCTTTACCACAGAGGAGACAAGAGTTTCTTTCCCTAGAGGAAGGGACTCTGTAACCAGCACATGAAACAGCATTCGCCTCAGGCCATTTGCTGTATTTTGTAAGGGGGAGGGATTGCAAGAGAACAATTAAGCTCAAAAACACCAAAAGACAGAATTTCCAGGGCTGAGGTAATAGGAGCTGCTATAAATAAAACATCAATGGCAATGCTAGTGCATTTACATATAACTGCTATAGAATAAATGTTTGAAAATGTAATAAACAACTAGGGAAATTGACTTCAGACAAACCAAATTTTGTTTTAAAAAGGATATGGTTCTTGTTACATCATTAAAACAACCATGAAAATGATTTAATAATCTTTTATTGAATCCAGGCAATATGTTACCTCAAAATAGAAATATTTTTTCTATTACGCCATGACATCAGTTATGATACCAGCTGTGAAAAGTTGTGATACAAAAAATATGTCCACTTTATCTCCAAAATTTGGATATAGTAACACATTATTATGTACTTTCCCTCATTCACAGGTCAAAGGGTAGGTAGAGGAAAGTGTGCCATATCCTGTGTGCAGTATGTCATACACTTGTGGCTCATTGGATCCCCAGAGCCACTGGATTATTAACTGTGAGTATGGTTCTTTAACTATTATTGATTTTCAAAACCATCAGCAAAGCTGTTTTGTAGTCTCAATAAAATTAATAACTGCTACCATTATGAAGCCCTCATTATGTGCCAGGCAGTTTGCTTAACATTTTACTTACATTATGTCATTTAAGCCTCCAAACAAGTCAATATTCTCATAAAAAAAATGAGAAAATAGACTCAGAGAAGATAAGTAACTCTAATTAAGAAAAAAATGGGATTCATAGGTAGTCTTATTTGAATAGAAAGATTCTATTAGCCTCTCTCTACTAGAGATTGCTTCTTCCCAATTTCTTCAAAGTTAGTTGTATCAACGACTAGGAATGGAGGCATGGGGCATTGGTGATGAAGACACTTTGAGTGTGCCAGAGCCATACTTATTTCTCTTTTCAACTATGTTAGGTAACTCTGTGTGTATGTATGTATGCATGAGTATATGTCTAAAGAGTTAAATTTTGTAACATGAGAATCTCTGTTGTCGAGGTAATAGGAGTTGAATGTGGAAGACTGGGAATGTGAAAATCCTAACCTTTATAAATTGCTTCAGGAAATATGTTTCTATTTTTTAGAGATTTTATTGGAGACCAAGCACACTAAGAGTTCTTCCCTATCTCTATCAATTTAAACATAGAATCCAAGCTATTATTAAATTTTATGAGTGATTTGTCAGTTGAAGCAATTGCAGAAAGATGTATATATGTATTATGTATATATGTAAAATATGTGTACAAGAGTATGCTATATATATATATATATATATATATATATATATATATATATATATAAATACCATTTAATGAGCTCTCATTGTATGCCATATACCACATGCACAGATGCATGCACGTGCACACACATACACACATTCAAAAAGTTCAGTAAACATGGTAACCTAGCTCATAACTTCTACACTCCTGTTTTAGGAAAAATAATAATTACATGAGAAAAGTGAAAAAGTGAATATGTACTGAGCTGTCGTTTTCAAAAAAACTAATTTTATTATCATAGTCTTAGATGCAATAAGATGCACTTTCTTATATAGGCAGCATTACCCACATTATTTCTTCATATTGTGCATAATGTACTTAAAATTGTTGTTTTTGGCATAAATGGCTCATAGCATTAGACAAGTCATTTTACCCCTCTGTGACTGTTTCCCTACTTACCTATAAAAATCACCTCTGTAGTATTTTACTATCTATGTAAAATAATTTTACTAATGCCAAAGCATTGTTGTGAAGATGTCGTAAATCAATCACAGTAAAACATGCTTAAGACTGAACATAGTAAATGCAAAAATAAAAGGAAGAGGCAAAAAAAGGCCCAGAATTATCTTCTGGAGGGTGAGCCCCTAGTTGTGGGCTCACTAGGTGAGTGTCCTAGGATCTCATCTGCATCAGTGTAACAGTTGGTGTTGTGAGAGGCTGCGCTTGGCTTCAGTGAAATTTTTTTGGAGACTCTTTCAATGCCTTTGGCCATTTCATGATGGGTGATTTATACGAACAACATGCATCATGACAAGGCACCTGCCCACACCTCTCTGGGAGTTTAGCGATTTTTTTATCATAAACCACATGACATCCTGCCCCACCCATCCTATTTACTTGATATTTCCTCAAGTGACTTTTTTGTTTGTTTCATCAGATGAAAAAAGTCTTCAATGGGAAATGTTTTTCCAATATTAAAGAAGTGAAACAAAAAATGACAGAAGAACTGAAAGGCATCAAAATCGACAAGTTCAAAAACTGTTTTGAGCAGTACAAACACCATCTTGATAGGTGTATTGCATCAAACAAAGAGTACTCTGAAGATGACTGAAGTGTAAACATGTAAAGAATAAACAAACAAGTTTTAATAAACAAATTCTGGTTTTGGGGGGAGGAGTTTCCCCTTATAGTGTTAGCAAGGTTCTTTATGTTCCCAGATTGAGAATAACATTTGCTCCTGAGCGGGTCTGCAATAAATATTTTCTACTTCAGTAATTATAGTATCTATGGGTGTATTAGTCCTTTCATTATTTTCTCTTCTTTTCTGATAGTTTTCTTTTTGCCCAGACTTGAAGACAGAGAGAATTGTAACTTAACACTCTATTCATAATATAATTTAAAAGAAGTATTCAATATATGTAAATATAAGCTGGCTAAGAAAATTGCAAGAGCTTTAGAAATACAAACATTATTTGTAATTTTCTAAAATAATTAAGTGTTGCATTATGAAACTTCCAGTTTCATATATTTCAGAAATTGTTTTTCTGTAGGTGACACATGTGATTTATTAGTTTATTTAAATGTATTTTATTGGTTTAAATGCATTGTATTGGCTCAGAAAAAGAACTAAATGAAAGTAATCAGAATAAATGATCCTATTCTTTTTCACTGCCCTATTGGAAAGGAGTGCAGAGTGGGAGAAAGAATGCATTTGAACATTCCCTCACAACTGGCTCTATTCTCCAGTCGTGGTACTTAAGCAACAGAAATAAGAAAGGAGAAATATCTTATTTCTTCCATTAACTCTTCAGGAGGTGACAGAATTTTCATATGAAAGGAACAGTTATTTCAACCCTTTGAAATTTTGACTTTATAAATCATGCACTCTTTACCTACTTGACAAAAGTAAAAAAAAAAAAAATGAAGTCATTAATATAAAAGACGCTTATATAAGGGGCATGAAGTCAGAAAATTGGTGACATATTTCAGAGTGTTTTACTATGATTTCCAGTGCCAGGAGCAAATTTCACACTTTATGTAATTTTGAATGACAGGGAAAGATAAATCAAGTATATGTCAATAAGTATCTGCTTTCTTCCATAATAAATATTGTGTATTTCTTATGGAGAAGAATAAAATTAAACAAGGCAATTTTACAATTATTTTACTTGTACTTTCTTTAGTAAAGATATGCCAGCCTAATCATTAACTCTTAAATTTCAAAGAAAAAATAATATTGTAGTAAATAGACTTATTACATTTTTAACATTGAACTTATTTTCATCTCACTGGAAACCATTATTATCTACATAAACCAATGTAATTCTCATAAAAATGATTAACTATGCATACTGACCATTATATTATGTACACAAATCTAACATCACACAAACTTCTTTTTTTATTTAAACTGATCTGTCACAAACCATTAAGCATGATATATAGTTCAATGGTTTTTATTTTACAAATGATATATTTTAGGTATGAACCAATATATTATGTGGTGAAATTTGCATACCATATGCCAAATAACTTAATTTTCATTTGACCTATGTACTAAAATTATGAAACATAAGCTTAAAAATGTTTAAGTTTTGATCGTTAACAAAACATATATTAGAATATATGCTGAAGTATAGCTTAGAATATAGAACTGACAACTTTTTATTGTATTTAAAATCAATATTAAAAAGCGTTGAAAAGTAATGTAAACTTTTTTTTTTAAAATATGGTTGGCATATAATATTATGGGAATTATTTTTTATTTTAAATATAGTTGGCATACAATATTATGTTAGTTTTAGGTGGTCAACATAGTGATTAAACACTTGTAGACCTTATAAAATGGTCACCAAACCAACTCCAGTAACCCTCTGTCTCCATACAAAGTTATCACAATATTACTGATTATATTCCTCTCCACTTTTTTCTTCATTCACCTCAGCCCCCTTCCATCTTGCAACCATCAATTAGATTGCTATTCCTGTGAGTCTGGTTTTGTTTTGTTTGTTTGTTTTTTAATTCCATATTTGAGTGCAATTATACAGTATTTGTCTCTCTCTCATTTCACCTAGCACATGTAATGCCCTCTAGATCGGTTCATGTTGTTGTAAATGACACAATTCCATTTATTTTTGCTGAATAATATTCCATTGTGTGTGTATGTGTGTATGTATCTATTCATTTATCAATAGACGCCTAGGTTACTGCTATACCTTGGCTATTATAAGCTATGAGGGATTTAATACGGTTTGAAAAATTCTCTGTGGAGGAAAATTTTTAAAAATTCATTTACTGTACATAAATTATAACAAAAAAGGGCATAGTTTTAATAATAATTCACAACAAAAAGCAAACATTTTTCTAAATGTTAATTTGAGTGAAAAATTAATGGTTCATCAAATTTGTTCAAAGAATTAAAAGCTGTAATCTTCAACAACCAAAGCAAACTGAAAATGTTGAGAAGTTATTCATGTTCTTGTTTATTTCTTAATTTGGTGTTGATATGATGCCAATAAAACTTTAACTATAAAAGTAGAAAATCAGTCACTAAAATGTCTTACGTATAAAACATGGTGTAATTAGTTTTTTCCAAGCTGGACTGATACGATTCTAAGAGAAGTTGATTATCCTTAGGAACAGCTGAAAATGTATTGCCATGAACTAACAGCCATGAGTACATATTAAATCTCACTATGACTTCCATCACTGTATCTTGCCAAAGTGCTCCAAGGGCCTATCTCACTCACAGCCATGGAGTTGTAGTTAGTATAGGTTGCAACCATAATGATCTTTCTATAACATCTCTCATTGCCTTTCAATGAATATGCCAATTCCTTTTATGAAGTTGGTTTACTCAAATCTAACAAATACACATAAAAAAACTGAACATTCAGAACAAGGTTATCTGTAAGCTATAGAAGCAAAAATCCCAGAGAAAATTTTATCATATTGAACTTATTACCTGATAAAGAAGAATAATTACAAAGTTCGGGAGGGTATGAAGCCATCTAATTAATACATCACAGATAAAAAAGAAAAATACATGTAAAATGCATCATGCATTCCTCATTATTTAAAAAATTATTAAATAGCTATAAAGGATATTTATGTCACATGATAAAACATTATTAATTTACCTCAACAACCATCATACTTGTAAGTATAATATTGGAAAAATTATTGTTAAAATAAGGAGAAAATGTGTTTTTGTATTATATTACACAACAATAATCTACTGAAAATGGTATCTAATGCAATGAAAAAACTCAAATATTTTAAGTTTGAGGAAAGAGAAAAATTATTATTGCATAATTCATTTGCTCACAAATTTTTTGAGCTATGTTCTGTTCAGGGTTTTGCTAAGCATGATGAAAAAATCCAACATCCTTAATAAAGCTAATATTTATCTCAAAACCCAAGAATGAGGGGTAAAAATCTGTTTGAAACAACTAAAGGATTCAATAATTTGTTTGAAACAATTAAACACAGGTGAATAAATTCCCTCTATACTAATATTAAATGGAAACAATGAACTACTGAGAGAGAGAGAGAGACTCTACATGATACGTGCAAACTTATATTAGGAAACATGAATTTTGGTAAGGGGCTTGAATAAAAGCATGAATAAATGGTTAAATAATATATGTTTCTCATTAGAAGTCAAACAATGTTTTCTCAAAAATAACCAATTCTCCTCATTAATGTACAATTTCAAAGAAATACCTATAACTAATACTAAGCTCAATTTTTCTGCAGGGGTTGTTGAATTAATATTAATTGCAATTTCTCTAAAATAATTACAGTTCTATTAAAAAGAATTACTGCAATTGCCTTAGAGAGGGATTGTTTCTCTCTCTCTGTATATATATCTATATGTAGATATATATACACATATATATCTAGATATAGATATACACATACACACACGCATGCACACACACACACACACACACACACACACATATACAAAATACATATATACTGAGATGCCAAAAATGTATACAAATTTTCAACAAATTTTCAGAGATGTTATCTACGTATTACTTTTCAAAGTTGAATTGAATTACAGTGGCAATGCATAGTATGATGTTCACTCCAAAGATGTTGTTAATCAGATGATAGCTAGCTAGCATCACCAATGGACAGGCAGGGAAGTAAAAGAAAATGGCAGAAGCGTGGTTGTTACTTAAGAAGTGCAAGACAATTTTTTTAAATTCATGTTTATTGTTAGACTTATTGTGGTGACATCTGTTAGCAAGGATTACATAGGTTTCAGGCATACAAGTCTACAGTGCATTGTCAACTTGTTGTATAATAAGTTCACCACCCAGTGTGAGTTCTCTTTCCATCACCTTATATTTAGCTTCCCCTCCCTCCTCTCCCACCCCCTCCCCTTTCTCCCCTTCCCGACCCACCTGTCCCCAAATAAACATTAAACTATTGATTGTGTCCATGGGTTGTTTGTTTGTTTGTTTATCAGAAAGAAATTGAAATGGCATGTGCAGCGATACAATGGACACTTCGGTCAATGTTGCTCAAGCAGTGGTTCACTGTAATCAGAAATGTCTGGACACTAATGACAACTGCTTTGAGCACCTCCTGTAATTGCAGAAGTCAAACATAACTTGCACACATCTTTCGTTATCGGTATATATTGAGTATTACAATTTTAATACAGCTCTTATGAAAGGAAAAAACTGTATTAAAATTGCAATACTCAATATATGCCGATAACAAAGATGTGTGCAAGTCATGTTTGACTTCTGCAATTGGGAGAGGTGCTCAAAGTCGTTGCGATCAGCACCTATCTAATACATAGATAATATCTCTTAAAATGTGTATACATTTTCTAGCACCCCATATTCATATATATATATACACATACAGATATGTAGGTATATGTATACATTTGTGTGTATATGTATAGCATTTAGGCAAACTTTATTCATTTCTATATTAATGATGCGTTTTAAAGCTGATGTTATATATATATATGTGTGTGTGTGTGTGTATATATATATATATATATATATACACACACATATATATATATATGCTGTCCAGAAAACAATCCAGCCATAAATTCCTCTATGTTTATATATAACATGGCTGGACACTTTGGGGGCATCCCTGGAACTTCTGATTCAGTATATAAAATATCCAATTTGGCAGCTTTGCAAAATATTTACAAACAAAGAAAAAAAATCTAGTAAACTGGAATATTGTTAATTTTATTAGATTATGATGTTTTAAAAATATGACTTCTGACAATGGGATTAGCAATTCAACATTATGCATAGCAATTTGTTTCATTATTAGACATTGTCCTGTTTTTATGGAACATCTTAAAATAGAGCAAATTAAAATTATGTTGCTTCTTTGAAAAAGATTTACTGATTAGTACTTATGCTCAAATTTCTAGTGCCTATCATTTTTCCATTAGTTGATGAACACAAATTTGAAATGCAAAGTGATAGTTGGTTTGAAATGATGAAATGAGACAGGTACTAATGCTCATATTTACTAATATGGCTTTACATATTATGCAATAAACTACTTTAAATATTCTACAATAGTAAATCTGGTATCTTTGCACTTTGTTAGGAATATCTTCAAGGTTTTTATGTGGTTACTACTAATGTTTTAAAAAACAGTACAATTAATTTTGTGAACTTTGGTAAGTCTGATTACCTTTATAGTGAGAATCAGTTATAAGTAAGTTTGAAAATTGCCATGCTTCTTCCATTTATGGTTGCAAACAATTTAGAGTTTATGCATAGTCAATAAACATTAACAGAGACCAGGCAACAATCAGAAAAAAGTAGCATATGCTCCCTGCTTTAGGAGGATTTGGTCTATTAGAAGAGACAGAGGTGTAGGAAAGTAATTGCCCCTCTACAGTGTTATGAACTAAGTGTTTTGAAACCCCAAAGAAGGGAAAATTTCTACTTGGGTCAGAATATGAAGGGGTTACTGAGACAAGGATTTATTAGAATATATTTTAACAACTAAAGATGAATAGTAGAAAGTTGCCTGGAGTGAAGAGAGAGGAGAACATTTCAGAGATAGAGGTAATATTGATATTTATCCAAAGCAAAAGACTAGAAATACACTTCTTTATTATTATTATTTTATTTATTTATTCATTTATTTATTTATTTTTTGCGTTCTCTTTCCATCACCTTATATTTAGCTTCCCCTCCCTTCTAGAAATACACTTTAGAAAGGACTTGATAGGCATTTTTAATCACAGTTTTTCAATGTGATGCAAACGAATCTGGATGGACATGCTCAATCTATACAAATACTTTTGCTTTCTGAAAAAAAAAAAGAAGAAAAGAGGAAAGGGAGAAAGGAAAGAAGGATGGGAGGAAGGAAAAAAAGAGGGAAACTATGTGCTTGGTTTTTTTCTATAGATTGAGAAATAGTTTAGGGGCTTTATAAATATTGTCCTGAGTAGTATTCCCAGACTGGTAGATATTACCTTCACCTCAGTAGTGGAAGTCAATGCAAGATATTAAAACCAATTTCTCTCTGAAATTGAAGCCAATGTTCTCAATCACTCATGTTTGTGTACGTGTGTACTGGTATATATGCTGGTATGTACTATATTAATTAGTCATCAAATGTTAATTATAAGGATGGCTTTCTCCATAGATGAAATCATGGAATATGAAATAATCTATTTGTCATAATTTGAAAATCATTTTATAGAATATATCTTCATAAACCTAAAATACCTGCATCTGTAGTCTACCATAGTAACTAAATTTCAAAATTAGAAAAAAATATATCTCTTATCAACTACTAATTTACTAAATTTATGTGAAAAATTATTTTACAGATATGGAAAACATGTTATACATCACTGCCTTTAACTATTTAGTAAGGATAGTTTTTGTCAACTTAATCAGAGACAAAATGTGAAATAAATGCCAGGTCTGATTTATCAAAAATGTCACCTTATAATGGAAGAAATTATAAAGAACAAAGCTGGCTACAGTTTGCAGGAATTCATCAACTGGAATAGAAATTAATTATATTTTACGAATCTAGGAAGCATAAATTCAAATTTAATGAAAATATTTAGGCCAAAATGAGAAGGTTGCTTTTATTTTCAAAGTTTTCTGATTGAAAAGTTGTGACACTGTAACTGAACACTATTAATAGTTTAAGTGATGTTGAGCATAGTAATATAAATTTATGTATTCAACAAGTCTGTCATATGAAACATAAACTTATAGAACAAAGAAAAACTCAATATTACTAAACACTGTTTTTTAAAGTGAATCAGTGCTCATAAAATGATCACTGCATGCATAGTATCTGTAATTACTCTATATTCATTTACCAAATGTATTTTAAATCAACCTTAAAATAACCAAATTTTATTCTCCCCCAAATAAAACCTCCTGCCATAAATATCAGTAGAATTTTCTTTTGCTAAATTATACACACACACACACACATGCATGTGCACACACACGCACGTGTACATGAGTGCACACACACACATATATATATGTATATGAACACAAGAAACAGCATGCACAGTTAGGCTAATTATCCAGGTAGTCTGGGATTCTGAATATAAACTGTATGATATCCATATAATATATTTTTATTGCAATCTCAATTATCAGTGATATTTTATTAAGTACATTATTTTCTTAGCAACTTATTAGGGCCCTACCTTCCATTATATTAATAAGCACATATAGTTATCAATATAAATATAAAAATAGATATTGAAACATGTAAATACAAACATATAGCATGGGGAACTATATAATTTGTCATGCAACTCTATTTGCATACTAAATTATACATCAAATGTAAAAATATATGTACCCCAATGTTCATCACAGCGCTGTTCACAGTGGCCAAAACATGGAAACAAACAAAGTGCCCTGTGACAGATGACTGGATAAAGAAGCTGTGGTACATATACACAATGGAATATTACTCAGCTGTAAGAAAAGATGAAATACTGCCATTTGCAACAAAATGGATGGACCTGGAGATCATCCTCCTTAGTGAAATAAGCCAGACAGAAAGAACAAGGAACTGTATGACTTCGCTCATATGCGGAATATAAAACTGAAAGCAACAAATAGAAAGGAAATGAATAAACAAACAACCCATGGACACAATCAATAGTTTAATGTTATTTGGGAACGTGTGGGTCAGGGAGGGGAGAAAGGGGAGGGGGTGGGAGAGGAGGGGGGAAGCTATATATAAGGTGATGGAAAGAGAAGTCACATTAGGTGGTGAACTTATTATACAACAAGTTGACAATGCACTGTAGACTTGTATGCCTGAAACCTATGTAATCCTTGCTAACAGATGTCACCCCAAAAAGTCTATGAATAAAAATGAATTTAAAAAAAAGTAAAAATACATTTGATAATGAAGAGTCCCTATTTAATAACTAAGCCATTTAAACTTACGAAATTTGAAATGGATGGTCTTTTAACTCTATAGTACATAAATGGGAAACACAATATGGTGTATTATTAGGCTAAAATATTTTTATATAGGTGGTAAATTTTAAAGTACATATACTGGCTTATTTATGTAAAATAGCAAGCTTTGAGGTTCATAATATAAAATTTGATAGTGTAAAATTAATCATTTCTAGCGTAATTAAAGACAAGAAAATTACATATGTTACAAAACAAGTAAAAACAGGTAGAGAACTACTAAGTTGGTCATGGATATATTTTTGAATAAGTAATATGTACAATATCTATGTATGCTTCCAGATATGAATGTTAGAAGTATCTGTGTGTCCAGGAAAATCAACAACCTAAAGCTGAAGTGACTCCTTCTTAGAGCATTATTTTGTGGTTTTCTAACAGTAGGCAGTTGAGTGTAATTCTGACAGCCAAAAAGAAGCAACAAGGAGAGGTTTACAAAATTGAGGTGATTCCAGTGGAATAGATAGAAAAGTAATCCTGACTTTCAATAATCCTGTCATATAAAATCACCTTAGGCACATATTGGAAGGCACAATAGTTGACTCCATAGTTTTTCAATTAAGGTTAATACATCATTAAGAAGAAATTTTTAAAATATGGATTATGCAACTATAATCAAACATTATTCCAAAGCCCCTGAATGCATTAATAAATCTTTCAGATGTAAGAAGTAAGTTTCACACTTCATAATTTTTACTAATAGTCACCATTTTTTATTCCATGAATACTCTAAATTGTTTTTTTCCTTGAATCTTAAAAATCAATTAAAAATAAAAACAGAGTTTACAAATGATGTTTTTTAATATAGAAGGGAATGGGGAAATTTCCATGGAGTTTTGTTAATTATAAAAATTAAAAATAAAAAACAAATCTTGTTATATAACATTTTTGCCTCTATTACATTGCAGATGTGACCCTGCTCCTATCAAAGACAGCCCTTTTCCTTGTGTCCTGGATCCTGTTTGATATTGCGTCTTAAGTTATGATTTCTTACAGTTATTCTCTCCTTCAAGAGCAGTGTTGACTCCTCCTTTTTTATGGCTCATTTTCATCAGCATGCAAATGTATTTCATAAGTATCATCTTGAAAAGATTACCTCCATTATATTTACTCTTTAATCAATTCAACCCATCTTCTGATTCTACAACTCTGTTAAATTTTTTTCTGTCAGAATCACCAACTGCAATCTTGCACAACACTGACTTTTCTTAACTGCTTTTCTTTTACTTTCTCATATGCTATTTTCTCCTTCTCTAACAAACCTAGATAATATTGGAGTGTCTGAGAACACACCTAACTTTTCTAGTGTTTGTATCTCTTCTCTGTTCTGAAGTGACTTTTTTCAATCCAATAGATTTAAATAATATTTATTAGCTGATGAATGCTAATTTGCATCTATAATATTGATTTTTTTGTTCTTGAGTTTTTAATACCCATTACCTAACTTTAAAAAAATACTCTGAATATCATAAGGAATCTTAAAAATAACATTATCTAATTTGAAATGTTCCTCTCCTTCCTCTGAAGGGATCTCAAGTCACACTGAAGTTAGACTGAGTCATTTGTGATTATTTTCATTTAAAATTTTTCCCTCAGTAACATCCTCCTGCAATTCATATCCAATCCAACAATGAGCGCGTTTGAATATTCTAAATATTTTTCTACATTCTCTTTCCCATATTTCTCTAAGTAATCTCAACTCTCACTTATACTGCTACAGCGGTATCCTAAGTCTTATTTCTGGTTGTAATTTTGCCCTCTTTAGCAAATTAGCAGATAAAATGCTGGTTTATAATTAATTATAAATCAGATCAAGTGATCCTGGTGTTTTAAAATAAATAAGCATGTAAAACAAAAATGATGTCCCATCACCTTCGTGATTGTTAATGCCTGTGTGCAATTCAGTTCTCCAAACTCTCCTCTTAATGTTCTCTCTTCTTCAATGTGCTTCAGCCCAGTAAGACTGCTCTCTTTTCCCGTACACTGTATTTACTGTGGCCTACATTAGGAAGATGCTTCCACAGGCTCTTCTCCTGACTGGTTCTTTCTTCTCGTTTATGTCTCATCTCAAAGAAGATGCCTGAGGGAACTTTCCGAGCTGTACTCTCTAAGGGCCTCCCCACACTTTTATACTTTAGGCACTCTCTAAAACACACTTATTCCTTATTTCCTCCCTAGCACCTATACTAATATTGTTTATTTATTTGAAGATTATATATATATATATATATATATATATATATATATATATATATATTCAGACAATTAATTTCTAAAAAAAGTCTTACATACCTCATTGCTGAATATCAGTACAGTCATCTTTGAAGTACACTCTTTGGGAAGCTATGCACCCACATCAGTGCCTAGTCCACTCTTCAAAGCAATTTTAGAACTCTTTTTCTGGAATGGCCATCAGAACTGTGATTGTGCCTAAAATCTGACAATTGAGTCCATGAACTTGTCACCATATGCTTATGTTGGCAGCACAAACAACTTGGTAAAGTGTCATAACCTTGGTAAGTGGATTAGATACTGGCATTGGTGCATAGCTTTTCAAGGGGAGTACTTTAAAGGTGACCATGATGATGTTTACAAAGAGGTATGTAGCGCTTTTTCTAGGATGAGTTTGTGAACTTAATTGTCCAACCTCATTTGTGTGTGTGTGTGTGTGTGTGTGTGTGTGTGTGTGTGTCTATACACACACACATATATAGACATATATATGTGTGTATCTATAGATGTAGGTATAGATATAGAGATACACTCTCTGTGTACTTGCTCCTCTCATCAAAGTTTGTTACATAAGAGTAAGAACTTAGTTATCTGGTTATTGTTCTACCCTTAAGTTCTAGAAAAGTGTGTCATATGGGGCAAATGCTCTGGCAATGTTATCAAGTTAAAAAATAAATAGATAAATATAAATTTAATCTGCTTAAATTCATTAATGCCTAGTAAATACTAAAATCATGTATATAATTTTAATAATTTTAATGTATTTTAGAGATACTTTATGAGTTTTTATCTTTTTGTTTTTGAAATTTACACAAAACAAAAAATTTATACAACTTAATAAAAATAAATATTAAAGGCTTTTTAAAAAATATTTTTAATAAAAGTGTTAAATAATTAAGGTGTGTTCCAAGTCTGAAATGTTGATGTAAAATGAACAAACCACTTTGGAAGATGGTCTCACAATTTTTTAAAAAGTAAACATACACTTACCTTACTAATCAGCTGTTTACTCCTGGATATTTACCCAACAGAATGAAAATTGTATGTCCACATAAAAGCCTGGGCATATATGTTCACAGCAATTTTATTAATAATAATTAAAATCTGAAAATAGATTTCCATAAAAAGTAAATAAGCATATTATTATATTTTCTTAAATGGAATCTTACTCTACAATAAAATGAATAAATCACAACATGGAAGAGTATTAAATCATTATAATGAGTGAAAGACATAGACAAAAATAGTGTATATAGTGTTTAATTGCATTTATATAAATGTTTAAGAAATAGAAACTAATCTACAATGACAGAAAACCAATAAGTGATTGCATAGGGACAGAATAAAAGAGCTTAAATATTGTTTTCATGTGATAAAAATATACTTGGATTGTGATTTTTATTCTTTACATATGTCAAGCCTCATCTAATTGTACACTTTAAATATGTACAGCTTCTTGTACACAGCATATTCTACAATTAAATTATAAAAATAGATAAAACATACTGGAGGAATAATTTATCCTCTTGGTGTTTCATTAAGAAATTCTTGAATTGAAAATAAACTTCAAGAGAAAGCTATTCATTGTTAGTGTAATGGATGATGATAAGTATTTATGATCCAATAAACATTTTTGTGTGTGTGCTAGGTACATATTCTCACATTTATATGATGACTGTTTTATTACAAAAATTTTTTTTCACTGTCAAGTGGATCACTCCTTAATGCAGTAATAGTAACTTATTTTTCAGTCAGGAGAAAAGTATACTTTCTCTGTAAATTGCAGTTTTCCTGCCTTATGAGCAATTTGCATTAATTTCTCTTTGACAGCTTGATTCCAGCTGCTATCATCAATTCCAATGAAAAATTATTTAGATATGAAGGCTTCAGGAATATGATTATTTAAAATTTATAATGATTTTAAGATCTGATAGATTTATATGAGCAGAGATATTCAAAACTTTCTCAAAACATTACAGTTTTATTAAAGTATATGCTTAATATATGTTGCTTTAATATAATTCTTCATATATGTATAATTACTTTCAATTAAATTTATGTTGATATTTTTCAGTAATACCTATTAAAGAAAACTTATTAAAATAGAATTTTCATTGTAAAAGATTTTGCAGTAAAACAGTTGAAAAAACCCAATAATATAATAAAATTTATAAAAACACACACTATTCAGTTGTGAACTTTACAAGTTCATATTTATTCATCTATTCATTATGCAATATTAGTGACCACTCTGCGTTGAACACTACACCAGGCAATAGAAATACAAAGATGAAATGGACAAAATAGCCTTTTTAAGGTGGCAAATGAGCCCATATAGAGTTACTAATTATAATATTGTTAAAAAAATATCTGTGGAAAACAGTTGAGCATTATGATTGAATATACAGGATTTTTGGAGTAAGAAAAATCTGAATTTTTATCATAGCCCTAGTCTTTGGATAAGTTACTAGACATCTCTAAACATAAATGCTGTACTTTAAAAATGTGACTATTTAAACCTTCCTCACAGCTAAGGACCAGTGAGGAAATAATTGTCTATCCTTACGCAGTCCTTGGAACATAGCACTAGGTTAATAATTCTTATCCTCTATGGTGTCAAAGATTTTGGAGAGGAGAAATTGTTTAGTATTAATTCATAGTACCTAGCACAGGGCCAGCTCTATAGAATGGCTCAATAAGTATTTGTATTATGAATTATGAAACAAATAGATTTAGGGGTTTTTAACTTTCGGGGTGTTATGATATAACTTAATATAGCAATGTACACTAATCTTAATAGAACATGCTGTTTTTGAAATACAGATTAATATACTTGTGCAACCATACACTAGATGAAAATATAAAACATTTTCAACAGCCCAGAAGTTTCTTTGGTGCCCTCTTTATTCAATGCCCTCCACAGGCAACCACTGTTGGTTCTTTTTCACTTTGAGGCATGAATGGAGAACAAGTAGCCAGCCATCTTGGCTCAGATTTGTATGTAAACTCTTCAGCCAGGTCTCCAAAGTGCCATCAGCTGTCCAGGCAGAGAAGTTTTCCAAGAAGAATGAATTAGAAAACGTAAGTTTGTCTCGATTTACTGACAAAACTAAGTAGTACCCACATTTTCAGGATCACTCCATGTCAGGTCTCAAGTATGGCAAGTTACTCAAGATTGTGGTGAAGCAAAATAAAAACTAGTAACTGCTGTAGTAAAAAGAGAACAACATGATTCCTCTGCTCAGTGAAGAGAAGATTATTCTGATAGAGCAGTGGTAAAGAATCAAGGAGTGGTACATTGATCACTAACAGTGAAAAATTAGTTGTGAACTATTATTCTTTAGCAGCTGAGCACCTTTGGGCTGGGGCAATAGGTTCTGTGACTGTGCAAGTTTTTCACCCATAGCTGTCTTTGTGAGGGTCTTGCTCAGTGAGAACATCAACAGCTGGTGGTCTTTGCAAATGCCCTGAGATGCATCTACCACTTAACTTTTTTTTGTTGTTGTTGTTATTGCCAGGCAGGACTAGATTAGTAGCTTGAATGGGTGGCAACTGTTCAGAAAATTTGAAGAAGGACTGCAACAATACCAAGAACAAAGTAATTGTTTTTCAGAAGAAACTAATGATGACCTTACTAAAATGAACCACCACAGACTCATTCAGGAATCTGTGCTCCTGGCAACAGTGAGTTGAGCTGACTTAGTGCTAAAGGAGCTGGACAAAAAGCTTGCCAAGGTCTCCAAGCAACACAAAGATGCTCATGAGTCCCCCTGGTGCGACAGGAGTGGAGCAGTTGGTAGTGAGGTTATATGGAAATCAGCTAATGACTTCTAACATGGAACCATCAGACTGAGAGTAGCTTTTTGGATTGTCATTCAGATGTTATACATAGGGTTGGACAAGATGAAAAGCTCATCACCAAGCACTGAAAACACCTCAAGAAGCTCTGATTCTAGTAACTCCCTGGATATTCTTAGTGCACCTAACTTCAGCCTTATAGATCACCGTGACTGATTTGAACTGAATCCTACACACCTCCTGCTGCTCTGAAGCACTCACCCTCTGTCTGTGATCCATGCCCATACAGTTACCATGGAGCTCGGGAAAGAAGGAGAAGCCATTCGAACAGATCTCAGAGCACTCCTAGCTGGACTCACAACTCAGGAACCAAACACATCGAATTTCTTCTTTCTTTTCTTTTTTTCCTTCTTCCCTTCTTTCTTTCTTTCCTCCCTTTGATCCTTCCCTCCCTCCCTCCCTCCTTCCTTCCCCTTCCTCGCTTCCTTTCTTCCTTCTTCTCTCTCTTCTTTTTCTGAGAATGCTTAAGATCTCCTCCTTTAGACAATTTCAATTATACAATATAGCATCATAACTACTGCCACTAGATGTACATTAGATCCTCAGAACTTTTTAATCTTATAACTGAAAATTTGTACACTTTGACCAACCTCTTTCCATTTTCCCAGCTTCTGGCAACCATAGTTCTATTTTATTTCTGTAAGTTTGACTTTTGTTTGTTTTTTGATTCCACACATAAATGATGCCATGCAATGTTTATCTTTCTTCATCTGGCTTATTCCTCTTAGCATAATGCCTTGCAGATTTCTTTTTTTCTTTCCCTGAGATTGAGGAATAATATAGTATATTTCATTTTTCCCCCCGAGATTGAGTAAATGTGTAGTATATTTCTTTAACCACTTACCTGACAAGTAGACAAATGACACAGGTTGAGTCCATATCTTGGCTATTGTGGAGAATGCTGCAATTAATATGAAAGTATGGATTACATTTTGAGATAATAATTTTATTTCATTTGAATATATACCCAGAACCAGGATTGATGGATAATATAGTAGTTTTGTTTTTTAATTTTAAAGGAACCTAATTTGTTTTTCATATAGGCTGTAATAATTTACATTCCCACTAACAATATACAAGAGTATCCTTATTTTTTGGTTTACATCTTTGCCAACATTTATCATCTTTTGTCTTTTTGATAATAGACATCCTCACAGATGTGAGGTGACATCTCCTTGAGTTTTTGGTTTGAACTTCCCTGACAATTAGTGATGTTGAACATCTTTTCACATACCTGGTTGCCATTTGTGTGTCTTCTTTGGAAATCATCTATTCAGGTTCTTTGCCCATTTTAAAATAGGATTATTTTTGTTTTGTGTAAAAATTTGTCATATATTTGTCATGTTAAAACTTACAGGAAAAAACATAGGAAAAAAACTACTTGACTTTGGTCTTGGCAATGATTATTTTTGGGATTTGGCACCAAAGCAGAGTCAACAAAAGCAAAAATAAACAAATGGTACTATAGCATACTAAAATGATACTTGCACAGCAAAAGAAAAAAAAATAAAGCCAACTTATAGATTGGGAGAAGATATTTTCAAATAATTTATCCAATAAAAAGTTAACATTCAAAATGTATAAGGAATAGTCACACGTGCAATTTCCTACTTTCCATCACAGATGAGGCCTGATGGGAATTTCTATTGCATGTCCTTACAGATTAAATAGAATTCTATTTGTTAAGTATAAGTTTAATTTTAAAATCATTTTCATGAAGTATGCTGGGTTTGGGGCAAATAAAAAATTAGCTATTAATTTTAGTTAACTACAAAGGCAAAACAAAAACAAACAAACAAGCAAAACACTTAATAAAGGCCAGTATCACTGTGGTTTTTATGTTGTATAAGAAACTTTTAAAATTATATTAAGATGTAAATATGTATTTAAGGTACATTAGAAACATTTCTGATTTCTAGCCATACTACTATGTATTTCAGAAATTAGAAGAAAAAAAGCAATTATCTAAATATTGGGTCTTTTTCATCCTGTTTTTGTAGAAGTAATTTAAATAACATTGAAAAATACATTCTCAGTAAGTGAGAATTTTTTACATTATTTTTCTGAAAATAGTCTAGGCTCTGATTTTCCTTTTAATTTTAATTATTCCCAATACCATTTCCTCATTGTAGTATATGATAATCCATAGTGAAGCTTATATGAGTTTTAATGGACAGAATTAAATAATTTTACACTAGTGATTAGGTGCCATTAATATGTTTATGCTAATATTTTAAACAATTCCCAGGAGTCAATATTTTTTATGGAGCTTTTCCACTGTGAACTTGGACCTCTCTCTATGTGCAATTAGTCAAATACAGCAAAATGCCATATTGAGAGAGAGATGGTCTATGATGCTCTAAGATGTCACTGAAATATTTCTTCCTAGAAGATATGCCAGATCTTTCTGTAGAGGCCATCAGCTCTTCTGTGGACATGAAGAAACTTTGCTGCCAAGTCCAAAACCTTAATGACCACAGACTCTTTTCATGCTTATTATAATGCAATGTTTGTTCTCACATTGGACACCATTATGTTAATGCAGCACAGGATGCCGGCAGCCTTTTCTCAAACTCTCCATTTCATTTCATCTAAAATTTGATCCCCCTCCCTTCCTGGTATACCCACATCTCATTCTAAATAAATAGTATAGGTCAAAATCTTTTTTGGACAATATATAGATTATGTAAGCAATTATAATATTATTCGGGACTGAAAAAAATTTCCATCTAAAGTCAGAGACTTGTCATAAATATTGCATTAACAAAAATAATCTGAAGAGTTGAGATAAGCTTGGATACATGGTAAAAAAAAAATAACAACAACAAACCATAAACTCCACATACTGTATGCAACAGGAACATACAACTCCCCAACTATTACACAAAATAAGAATAAATTCTGCTTCTCAATTCTATGCTACCATTCTTCCCACAGATTATTTCTCATTCTTTCTCCAAAGAAGAAACAAAACCAGTTGTACCTTAAATCAAAGATTTTTTTCCTTACATATTTTAAATAGTTTTGTATGCAATATAGTCTATAAAACAAATTAATTTTTTAAGTTGAAGTAAAGTTTAGTTGAATAATTTAACTGGTTAGGTAAATGTAAGCAGTCAAACTGAATAAAACAAAACCTAAGCAAATAAAAAGTTAAAGAGGTTTAAGCTGAAACATCTAGCTGACCTTAAAGATTTTTAGTTCTTATGATGCTGCAGAATTGATTCTAAGAAGAGACAACCCAAAAAGGGCATAGTACTTCTGATCAGTAGAATGTAAGGAGAGATGGTATGTGACACTTCTGTGATGAGAAGGTTAAACATTCTGTACACATTATCTACCTCTCCTTCTATTTAGTTAGCCAGGGAGTCACATCTTGTGCAGAGAAGAATTACAAGTTGGAAGAGGTCTAAGTCACAGCTTGGAGAAAAGCTGCTCTGAGACCCACTCAATCAATAACATCTACATTGGATTTTTCTGTAAGTGGTGAAGAAACTTAAATTTAGCAGTCAAGCTTCTGAGATTACATTTAAGCATTAAATGGCATGATTTTCATTAATGAAACTAAGAAAGAACTTGAGAATTTGCAGAAAGATATAGGCAAAGAGAGAGGGAGTTGCAACATAGCGTTTGTGAGCATTAGTGGGAAATGCTATGACGAATTTGGGAAGGATGCATGCTATTAAAAAATCTATGATACTCTGAATTACAAATGTATTGAGAACGCATAATTAATGGGCCAGATTTTAAATTTAATTGGCATTCAATGAGGACTCACAAGGGCCATGCAGAAAACCATTTGTGTGTGTGTGTGTGTGTGTGTGTGTGTCTGTGTGTGCATGTGAAAGAGAGAGGGAGAGAGGAGAGAGAGACAGATAGATAGAGACAGGTAGAAATAACAAATTCAGGAAATATTAACAGAGAGAGAACATTCTTTGAATAATAAATAGCTGAATTTAGAAGCATTTACAGACCTTGATAGTTGGTAAAAGACACAAAAATGTAATAAGATGGTAAATTGAGGAAGCCATAAAAAAAAAGAAACTGACAATAATGAAATTGAGAATAAAACTGGATAGTTAAGGTATTAGAATTAAGAATATATGAATATCTTATTTAATATTTTGCAGATTGGGGATCTTGTGTTCCTTTGAAAATTTTTAAAAAATCCTTTGGCTTCATTTTCTTTCCTCTGATAAGTGTAAAGCTAGGAAATAGAAACTCTGTGTTCTCACCTCTCTAGTATTTTATAGCTTAAAACTTGTTAAACTTCTAAATATACACATGTAATTTAACTAAGAAATTGCATTTGCCATAGGAAAGCAGTCCTTGAAATCCTGTATTATTTTTTCTTACTAAGTTAAATAAGGTTCCACATATTATAATGTTAGAAAATAAGTATTACCTCACTCTTTATCTTGGACTTTAGGAAATGTCTGCATTTCAGCACCTCCTATGACAGCAAGCAAAAAAACCAAGCTCAAAATTTCACCTTGACAATTCAAAAATAAAGATTTTCCTATTCGACCATTTATTTCTGTAGGACAGATAAAATATTATTGCATTTCCTTGATGAAAGTACAAGGATTGACACTAAAGAAGAGCTATGATTAAATGATTGACACTATAACTTTCTCGATTTAGAAATATTTAGATTTGCATCATGGTAATTCATATTCACAAATGGCAGAGTTGATGCAATTTTTGTCCTTGAGCAAGTGATATTATACTGATATAAGCTAAGATACTTCCACACCTAAGGCATTGAGTTATTTTCTAACTTTTCCAAACTATTTATACCCTGAGTGTCTTCAAATTCTAAGCTTCCAATTCTAAAAACTATATTACTTTGTCTTAGCTTGGGTTACCCCCAAAAGCAGGCTCTGAGATAAGTATTCTTCTAAAAGTAATTTACTTGGAAAGTGAAAAATAAACCGAGACATGTAGGAAAATAAGACAAAGAAAGGATCTTATAAAGATTACCACACCAGTTACAATGAAGGATACTGAAGGTTAACATCACTGGGAAAACTCAGCTACAGAGTTATGCAGCAGAGAGGTAAGTTGGAAGAGATATTTAAACACCAGCTCATATCAAATATCAGTTAATGGGTTAACTTGAGCATTATTTCTCAGCATTTCAATATGCTGCATGGGTGAGAAAGTGACTTCAGCATCAGAGAAAAGAAAGGAAGACCTGACAATAAAGAGTAAGGCCAGTGTGTGCTAATCCATAAAGCCAAGGGAACATATGTTCATATCTTAATAAAGCCTTCCAAACCTATAATGTCTTCTGAAAAGCTACTTTCATAGTAACATTATTTTAGGACAGAGTGCCTTCAATTTCTTTCCCAAATATTTTAGGATATTAAGGAGTGGTGTGGAGAATAGTGGCCAATATTTCTCGTTTGATTTCACAAAATTTATACAAAGAATACACTATAGTTATCAGGAAATAAATTTGTATGATTTGGATCACCCATATACTCAAGTAGATTATAGAACAGCTCTAACAGGTAAGACTATTTATTCATGGGATATAACATCAAGTACTTTAGAACTATTAGTTAAACAGATGAATGAGTAAATGAATGAGAATATAGTGATACTTTTATCACAAATATGAAAATTAAAAAGATGTTAGAGGTGAGGTTGGAGGAGGAATGATGTTTGTCATTATATACTTATCATTACAAACATTATCATAGAGTTCTCATTAGAATTATGTGTTACAATATTACATATGTGAAATATTACTATACTGCATAATCATTTTTTAACCATTCTTTTATTATAATAATTATTTCTTTCCAAACATAAAAAAGTGGACTTTTGCCATTTCATTATTGAGTTCAAATAAGTTTTACCTGTTAATAAACATTTGAGTAAGAGAAAAAAACATGCTTTTACTTTTTAAAATGTGAAACAAGCACACTTTGGCATAAATAAGTCTATAGTAGAAATGTTAATTCTTGATTTCTCCATCATTCTGCAGACATTTCAATTGATGTACCTCATATGCACATCAGTGATTCCAAACCCTCTTTCTTGGGAACCCCATTAGTAGCCCCATTAGAACCTGGCTTGCCTTAGCTGCATTCTGTTCTGTTAAAATGGGCAGAATAATTGCAGTTAGAGTACTAAATGGTTAGAGTCTGGCTAACCATCTCAGCTGCACCGGTAAGAATAACAGTAACAGGTGGTTTTCATGTTAACCTGTGCTTCTACTGGTGAGGAAGTTATCTATGCAAATATGCTATATGATTTTAGTTCTGAAGTAGCAACTGCTTCAAAATTAAGACATAAATACCTCAGAAAGAGCCAACAGATAGGGAATTGTCTAGGGACTGGCATAAAATGGATGAGAAAAAGTTACTTATTCATGGGCTTGAGTAATGTATGCAGAAATTAGAACACTGTAAGATTACTAGCAGCATAGTTAATTAGACATAATCTATAAACACTTTAGTAAGTATCTGGAAGACTGCGATGAAGATATGGAGGATTAAAATTTCAAATTCTCAATAAAGAATAGAAAAAGTACTAAAATATATTTGTTAAACCAGCCTGTGATCTTCCTGTCATAGGATATTTTCCATATGCTAGATAGTTGTCAGACATGGACACTTACCGAATTGAGAATCTTTCTGATAATGACCTCAATGATTTATAGCATATGGTATTTAGACATAAATATGTTTTATATGCAGTGGGAGAAAAGATGGTATACAAGGGCTGTCTGGAAAGTAACTAACCATGTAACATAAAAAAATAGAGGCATTTTTGGCTAAATTTTTTTGGACACCACACACACACACACACACACACACACACACAGGGGCACACACACACACACACACACATTCACCTGTCTCCAATAGTTGTTAGTTAAGTTTTATTGATTGAATGTAGATATTTTCCCAATTAAATACTTTTTTCATTTAATCAATCAACAATTCATTATTGAGTATTGACGATGTGCTATGTAGGCTACAGGGATAGAAAAAACACACTATTCAATTTTTATTTTGAAGCTGATACTACTAGATTATGAGGAGAGAAAGCCATTGAAAAAGTTACTTATTCATTGACTAAGTTCAGTTGTTATTAATGTTTCAAAACACAAGCCAGGAGTACATGAAAAGCTTTAGCAGAAAGGTCTATTTTAATCTGTGTTTCTAGAAGTATTCCACAAAAATATTATAGCATTTTAACTGAGATGGGAAGGATGATTTTTAGTTGGAGATTGAAGAGATGGGGAATGTTTAGAAACTATAGCATGTTTAAAGTACCTGAAAAGTCAGTTCTTGGTACAATCTGTGAATCTAAAAAAATAAGCTTGACTACATTATAGTCAACTCAACACTTTAAATTTTGTGAAAGAGGTAGAAAAATGGGCAGACATTTTGTAATGCAGCTTTGTAATAAGATATGTTAAGAATTTCTTATGTTTCCTAAAAGAAACGGTAAAGCACTGGACAATTTTGGTCTAGAGTGGGTCTCTACATTGTATGATTTTTCTTCCAGTAGAGATTTGGCAATAACTAGAGACGTTATTGATTGTCTTCTATAGGGGAAGGAGGCTACTGGCATCTGGTGGCTAGCGGGCAGGGATTTGGTCAAATGATCTTCAATGAATAGAAAAGAGTCCTCACAAAAAATAAGTATCTGGGCCATATGTTAATCAAGCCAAGGCTGAAAAACAGTGACTTTATAGAGAATCACAAAGTAGCATTTAAAATCACAATGTTTTTATGGAAGATTTTGAATTTAAGGGAAGCAACAGAAGATATAGGATGTATAGTTAGGAAGTTAGTGCAGTCATATAAGCAAGAGGCAATTGTAATTTGAATGAGTTTGTAAGACAATTGCAAAATTTTAAAATAATAGGTAAACAGAGTAGACACTTTTTATGCACTTTCTCATGGATTTATTGGCTCACGTTTTTGGTGTAAGGCAGCAACTTGGCCCACAGCTACTCCAAATACTGCTAAATATCCTCCTTTAGCTTTCAGTTTTAGGCCAGATGCATATTTAGCTCTATAATGAAGGTCACAAATTTTCCTGTTCCTCGTTCTATCACTAAAGTTAAAGTTGTAGCTGTGGTGAGAGACAATGTAAGGTCTAGTTTATCCTGTACACTTCAGCTCATCCTTACAGTTTCTAGACCAGATTTCGTTGCTTCACATTTATCTTTATTCCTGACAGCCTACCCTGCAGCCTGTAAACCCAGAACCAGGTGTAGGTGAACAGCTTGGTGTACACTATTTAGCCACCTCTCAAGTTTGTGCAATGTCAAATGCCTCACACGATTATTTTATACCATTCTTAGTAATTACACTTTTAATTAAATTCTGGCTTATACAGTTAGGAGCTCTTATTTTAAATTTTAAAATAAATGGACAAAATTTAAGTTTGGAACCAACTAAGCCCTGACTTTCAGTTAGGACATGAGAAGGGTAAACTGAAAAAAGAAAAGTTTTCCAAAGAATGAAGCACAGCTTTGAATAAATTAATCTTGGATTATATCAAGGCTATTTGCTTCTAGCCTAACTAGTGCTTAGTGTGGAAAGTAAATCTTATTTTGAAGGAAAACAATACCTCAAAATTGTTTTGTGAACAAAACAAGAGAATCTTAAATGATCTTGCAATTTTTTAATTTGTGTTTGTGCATAGCAACATTTCCTGGTACAATTTTTGTTCTGTTTTATTTATTTATTTTTTCTTCGAAAATGTCTTGTCTAGTCTTGAGGCCTTCTCTTTCATGTAAAATATAGTTTCACGGTTTTGATGGAATAGTTCATTGTGTTAATGGAATTTGATTAATTTTGTATAGATCAATGTATAGATAATTAAATTTATTTTAGAGATACTTTTATCCTCATAACATATTTGTATATATATCTGGATTTTTTTTACATTTAAAATATATTTTTATTGTTACTGATGTGTGTGTGTATATATGTGTATACATATATTTGTTTATAGGGGTTCCCTGGTGGTGTAGTAACTAGGCTTCAGCGCTCTCAATGCTGCAGCTTGGGTTCGATTCCCAGCCAGGGAACTAAACACTCCCCCCAAAAAATAAATATATTTTTATATATATTTATATATATATATATATATATATATATATATTTTTTTTTTTTACATATATATATGTAAAACAAATACTTTTATAGAATATCTGTAGTTATATAGATTTTGCCATTGTAAAGAAAATTTCATTGCATTTTACAACTGGTTATTTTCTAGATTTTAGTATTGTTATTATCTGAATCTGAGAATAAACATTGGTAGGTTCTTGTTCCTAGCAGGATGACAGAGAAGAAAATTATTTTGACATGTCAAACAAGAGACAGATTTCTTAAAACCTGAGGATGTGTCTATTTCCACTTACACAGTAAATACAAGGATGACTGAGGAAAAAAAATGATTCTTAAACATGAAAATGGAACATTTTTTTCCTGAGAACTTTGGACTTAGGGAGACAGAAAATGCAAATAATTACAGGTTAATTTAGTAAAATATAGTATCGAGATGTAGATAATAATATTTTACTTAACTCTTCACTCTTTAGATCACATTTAATCCAAAATACTCACATCTGAGCACCGTGATTTAAATGAATATTAATTATAAGATTGTAGCAAGAAACAAACAATTCTAAGAGACAAGCAACTAAGCCTCTTTTATCTGATATACAACTAGAGCTTGCCATGATCAATGCTATAATTTTATTGGTGGGAAGAACTAAAGCAAAGAGCTTTATAATTTGATTAAGACATCTATCCTCACAAATATGAAATAAATAAAAATTAAATAAATAAAAACTCTTTAGTTTGAAGACATAAAAGCTAAATAATTCCTAACATTCTAAATTATCTGAGGAATTGTTACTAAGAACATGAAATAAAATTCTGAAATAAGTAAGATTATTTAGAAGTTATATAAGGAGGATTTGGGGTTGTGTATATAAACAAATTGTTATTTTCTAAACATACACACACACACACACACACACACACACACACACACACATTCACCTGTCACATTTTCAACACATTTTTGTTGATAAAATGTCTAGCAGAGAGAGTAAGCACTTTTCAGAAATTAAATACAGTATGAGTTTGCATAGATGATGGTGATACTCTATGTCAGCATTAGGGAGATTCTTTAAATTTGAAATATGATTCAGGAATTATTTTTACATTGTCCTTAATAAAATCTAATAGAGACTCAGTTTGCATATTGTTATTCTAAATGCTGTCTAAATTCCAAGAAAAATAGTCTGTGTTTTTCAACTATTTAAGAAAATATGGGGGGAAACACCCCTAATCATTTAACTGTTGTTGCATGAAAGCCTTTGGGAAAAAGTGTCTTAAAAAGTAAATGTTAATTTAGCTCAGGATTTTGTTTGAGCCAGGTTTGGCTCATCTCTGCTATATTTTTTTATGTCTTGCAGTTAACTGGTGGGTTCGTGTGAAGTTGACTGGTCTAGAGTAGATGTACCTTATTCATATGTATATAGTACTGGCCTGGCTGGTGAGGCTGGGAACACTGGGCTGTACACCTCTCTTCTTCTATCAGACAAATCCCTGGGCTTATTCAAAAGATAGTGGCAGAGTTCAAAAGAAAGAGAGGAATCACATTAAAATTCTTAAGGCCTAGTTTCAGAACTGGTGTGTTATTGTCACTTCTACTACATTGTACTGTTAAAAACCAATCACAAGTCCAGTCTATACCTAAAAGGTTTAAGTAGAATCCATCTCATCATGGAAAGTCATATTTCAAAAGGTATAATAGTTACCAAATGGATAAAGATTTGTAGGTATTTCAACTGATCTTCCAAAAAATTACAATAACTGAAGATGCACGCTTTGTGAACATCCTGAGTATAGTATATCAGTTGTCTCTGCCTTAAAAGAATTGGCTTTGATGTTATGTAATAATTCTGTGATTTACACTGATTTCTATACTCACTGGCATGCTCACTTAACCTAAATGTCATAAATAATAATGGATTATCCCAAATATGACATTAATATAGCTTTGTCTCATTGAATTCAGTGCTTGAAATAAAAAGATAAATGAGTTGTGAGACTTCTTCATCTGAAAGTTTATACAAAAGAGTTTAAATCAGCCTTAAAAAGAAATTGTCTACATGGTTCTACCTATAGTGTAGCAAGATTCAAAAGATCTTCATTATTATTCTTATAAGAAAAAAGTTGAAAATCACAATATTACAACCACTGCTATTCTATTGTTATTAGTTTACTGATATGAGGCTAGAGTAAATTATTATTAACATGAAAAGTATAAAAATGTAAGCTCTGAAACTAGACATTAATATTGTAGAGCCTAGAGATTTCCTTTAAGGCATAGATTTTTTTTTCTTTTTTTTTTTGTATATGGGTAGTTCCCTGGCTGGGAATCAAACCCGGGCCACAGCATTGACAGTGCCAGCACCGAAGCCTTAAGCCACTACACAACCAGCGAACTCCAAGGCATAGATTTGATATGTGTATAGGTGTTACCATGAAAATACATTTCTAAAATACATATTTAGAAGAAATACACATAACTTTGCATGTTGCTACATTCTTCTAGGGAGTACACAGCTAAGAGTTATGCTTAAATGTAATAACTTAAATTTATCATGTATTTTCTAATATGTTTAATATTCTCAGCTTAAACATTTCATTTTACTTGAGCCAATATTTTACCTTATTTTATTGAAGCTGTTTTTTGCTTTTGATTAGCTTATTCAAATCATATCTGGACATAGTAGATGAAATAAAATATCAGAAAAAAATAATTAAAATTTCTCTGTCATATTTTTATGTTCACCTCCTTGGGAATAATTATTATAGAAATTTTTATTATCAATAATGAGGCAAATGATATATTTTTAATGGGAACTACTCCCAGATTTAGATTGTAAAAATGAATTGCCTTAGGCAAAGTCATAACCCCAATTACTTCAATTAAGTGTTTCATGGAATTCATTCTACTCAATTAATATTTGTTGAATTTATTCAGTATTCATAACACTTTTATGAGCGCTTTTCCCAAAACTTCTATTCATATTTTAGTAGTGAATAATCAACAATTTATAGGTTCAATTCTTTAACCTTCAAATTTATTCAGATCTTTGGTTTTAGTGCATTTTCATTTCAGTGTTACTAGAAACTATCTTATGTAAACAAATTGTTGTTCATAAAGGAATCCTAACCACTCTCCCCCCAAAATATAATATCTGGTCTCAAGATTAGCTAATACTCAAACTTCTTTTCCATTCTGTTTTCATATTACTTCTGACTATTTCAAGACACCTGCATTTGCTTATCATTTTTCCTCACGTACTTCCAGAACACAAATTGAAAGACCATCTAGTCTTCAAAGTCTAAAACATTGCTTATATAAAAATTAGAAAAGGTAAGGGAAACAAAGATTAATTTATTTCTTCAACTGCTTTTACCATCTTTTGATTTCATGGAGACAGAACTCTGTTCTCAGACCAGTTCCTGCCAACTCCTTTCCTGCCACATTGTTGATAATAAGTTCTACCATTTGAAAATTTATCTCCATCCAGTCTCTAAACCGATATTAAACCTTTGTGATTTTACACTTGAACAGAGTCTAAAAATAAACAGCTTCTTAATTACTATGAGCATGCTCTAGCATTCCCTCAGTAGACCAGAACTATTCTTTTCCAGAAATCCCATTGTAATATTTTGTACTTTCTTGTATAAAGTCCTATTTGTATTAAAACTGACCTCCTTTCACTATTCCTTGCTTCCCCAGGAAGATCATCTTGAGCCATGATCTCCAAAACATTATTCATAATAACTCCAGCCTCAACTGAGCTCTTTTTTTGTTGAAATAATTCTACATATTTTTAAGTTAATCATACAAATACTTTAAACATTTAATATTTAAAATATTGTCTCTGTTATACTACACAATTTTATTATTTCATTTTGTTATCTCACTTGATATTTGATTCCTCTATTTTCAACTTGAGAATATTGCTAATTAGCATTTCTTCATTAATTATTCTGTATCAAGTATTGTTATAGATATAGGTACCCAGAGACAATTCTTGCTCACACTTTTGCACATTGATATACAAAGACATTAAGTGGCCATTTTGCTCTGAAGTATCTTCCCAAAAATGTTTTATAGTGAATGAATGGCACATATAATATTTTTCTCTGAAACAGATTTGCCTAATGTCCAGGAAAATAAGGTATCTCCCTCTATGACAATTTGGTTATGATTGCTATTAGGCCACGTATAAGATCAGAGTTTGTGAATCCCAGGGTTTCTTCCTTAGAACTCATTCTACTGAATGTGTACTGCACTTGTTACATAAAACTGAGGATTGAAGTTCAAGGTACTAGTCCAATGATATTACTGTGGCTACTGCTATTGCTGCTAATAAGAAACTGTCCTTTTTCTCTCACTTAAGAGTCTTATATCTTCCACCAAGATCTAAGAAACTGGAAAGACATGAATAACTGTTATTTTGCAAGTATGTTAGATCTCAGGCCCTTCAAAGTTCCCCAAAATGGGTTGTATCCAGGCCCTTCAAACTAATGATACTCTATATTTGGAGCTTGATTTTGTTCATTTGTTTGTTTGTTTGTTTAAATGTATTGGAGTGACATTGGTTTGTAAAAATTACATAGATTCCAGGTGAACAGTTCTTCATCATCTATGTGTTGCAATGTCTTCTCACCACCCAGAGTCATTTCTTCTTTCATCACCATGTATTTGAATCCTTTCTCCTTCACCACCCCCACCCACCTTTCCCTCTGGTGACTATTAAACTATTGTCTGTTTCCAGTAATTGTTTTTCTACTTTGATTGTTCATTTATTTTGTTCTTTAGATTCCACATATAAATGAAATTGTATGGTTTTTGTCTTTCTCAGTCTTCTCTATTTGGCTTTGCATGATATCTCCTTGTTCCATCGATATTGAAAAGGGTAAGATTTTGTTCTTCTTCATGGCTGAGTAATACTCCACCCTGTACATGTACCACAGCTTCTTCATCCAATCATTAATGAATGAGCATTTTGGTTGTTTCCAAATCTTGGATATTGTGAATAATGCTGCAATAAACATAGGAGTGCATATACTTTTTCAAATTAGTATTTTGGATTTTTTGGATAAATACCCAGAAGTAGTGTGAATCAAAAACCACAATAAGATATCACCTCACTCCTGTAAGAATGGCAATTATTAGTAAGTCAATGTCCAGTCACTATGAAAGACAGTAGGAAGTTTCCTGAAAAGATTAAAAATGTAGCTACCTTATGATGTAGGTTGATTTTATAGAAATAATTTCATTTAATTTTTACAATATCTCTAAAATATAAAACTAACACTGTTAGTTATTAGCTATTAGATAGAGGAACTTAGTTAACATCATTGAAATTTATTTTTAAAAATGATATAATTCCTAGTTAAGGAGATCTTTACACAAATTAAAATAATTGGTTAATACAAAGTGCTTAGTAGAGTACCTACAGCAGGATTGGTACTCAGTATGTCTGTAAAATTTCACTACTTATTCCAATTATTCTGAGACCTACCAATCATTCAATTTCTTATGGAAGTATTTCTTGATAGACTTTTATATTGTGACTTTATTTATCAAACCACATACTTTTATTATTAACGTTTGTTTATAACAATAATATGCTTTCACATGTAGCTTTTTAAAGTCTATATAGATAATAAGCACTTTCAGAGCAGAATCTAAATCTCATGCATCCTATTTTTCTACCAGAATATCTAATAGAATCCAGTTTATATTGGAGATTAACATCTGATAACTTTAAAAGCTCAATGTGTTCTAAAACCTGGACATATTAAGCCAATTAATAAATAATTTTGGATATAATTATTTTAAGATGATCCATAACTCAGTTTTTGTAATTGTTTTGTGATGTATTATTTCATCATTTTAGGAAAAATTTATATGGATATTTGTTTATGAATATGTGCATGAAATGTTACCTTAAATTAGGAAGAACTTCCCTTAAATAATTGCTTTTGTGATACATACTATATGAACGATGTCCACAAATCTGGGTAGGATTCTAATGGTGCATGATCGACTTTCCCAAATGTGGTATCATAAAACAGTAAGTTAGTGACCATAAGCCCAAAGAGTTTTTTGTGTTCTAATGTAAATACCATCAATAATAATCATAACTAGTTAGCAATATTGCTGCAAAATGAATAAATGTTTATCTAATTACATATGTGTTTTCATTCACTTGTCTGTTTTAGAGTTTTATTTAATATATTTGTGTTTATAACTGACAAAATATTCAAAGCAATTTTATAATTCAATAACACCTTATTATTGTGTACATAAAGTATGTAGATGCAGATAGTTTAGATTTATATATTCTGTATTATGTAAGTTTCCAAAACTATGACAAATAATATTAATCATAAAATAGAAAACAAGTAAACATGTAATTGTGTCAATAAAGTAGAACATAGATACAATACATCAAAGAAAAAAACCAGAAGGCAACATAGTTAAACCAATCTTTCAGCAGAAACATTTGAAATTATTCCATCAGAAATAGGTAGGTTAACAAGAAGTAGGACAGACATTTATTAAGACTTTTGTTGTAGGTTAACCTTAAAACTAAGTTAATGTTAAAATTAACCTTTTCTTCTGGAAGATACATCAAATACTTTTGAAAAAAGGCTCTCTTTCTTTGTTTTGAAATGGTAGAAGCTATCAAAATCAGAAATGAGTTTACAATATAATTGCAATACGAGTATAATTGGAATAAAGATTTATTAAATAAGTAATAACTTGCAGAACACATCACTATTTGATAAAGAAATTTTCCAATTTATTTCTTTACAAAAATTACAAAATAATTTAGATGTTCAATTTAAAATTATATGTATACTGTATAAAGTGTTAAATGATAAACTAGCACTCTTTGATGATAAATGAGCACTTTATCTATAATAGAATAAACTGTTAGTATCTATAAAAATTATAGCAGAAAGCTTGATTTGTATGTGCTTGATCTCATGACTTATGATTTGCACCATAGTAATACTAGAAAAAAAATTAAAAGATAATTTGAAGTCATATCAAACTTAAATGGAATTCACTGGTATGCAATTACTATTTTGGAATAAATATCTACAATTTGTTTTTAGGATATTTAAAACAAGTGAAAATATGTGACATTATTTAACTGATAATTAGAGTGTGTCACTACCAGATAATAAATGTTATATTATAGCTTGTTTCTTATATAAAAAGGAAAATGTACATTTCTAGAGGAAACAAATCACAATTAATTATCAAATGTGCAACAGATGGTAGAACTTAAAATCTTTCTATCAGTCTAATAGTATACTGTCTGCATTTTGAAATTTGCTTTTCCCAAAAAATAATATTGGGTTAAAGCCATATTGACAGCTGGTACATTCCTAATGTAGTTAGTTTGATATACCTCATCTATTAAATCCTGTATATTTTCCAAAATAACAGATGACAAGTGCAATTGACCACCTGGGAAAGGCAATTTCAATAGAAAAAGAAAATTGATATTGTCTTTTGGTGATTATAGAGTTGCTTACAGCTTTTTCAATTTTGGATGATGTTATTAACTAGTAGCATATTATTTCCTTTCAAAAATTACACATTTTGAACACAGTTAATGATTAAGAGTATAAGTAATCTATGGACAGGTAGCAGATGCTTTATCTACTACAATTTTTAAAAATGTAAACATGTTTTGTAGAATATCAATTCAAATGAGCATTTACAATATGTTTTGAAAATGTTACATTGCAGTATCAATTAGATAATAATTTCTCTAATATAAGCCAAAACATGGCTCATAGACAGTTGAATGGTATATAATTATTTGTATAAATCACATCAGTTATTGCAGAAAATAAAACTATTTATTGTGATGAAATGTATAATGTCTAATGCTTTCAGATTGAATAGAATTTTGGTATTTTTGATATAAAGGAGTTTGGGCTTTAGTGAGAAAATAACCAATAAATTATTAATATAAGAGAATCATATACTATAATGGTATGTAAGCATATGCTATTAAACTATGTTTTTAATTGATTGTATCACTGAAGATTATATATCTCTTAAATAAGGACATGCTATGTAAATGGATAGCTATTTATAAGAATCTTATGTATTTGGGAATTTGTAAAAAGGCCTAGTACATACTAGTATCTAATAAAACAGGTCTGTTTCTAACATGGTAATATTATTCTCAAAATTTTCAAAAGTAGGCAAAATGTATTTTATTCAAGTCAATTGAAGTCTTAAAATATAGATAACTTCAAATGTTATATCAGATAAATGCTCAAAGTAATTGATTTTAAAATATGTAAAACAAAAGATTTTGATACGGTAAACTTGTTTATTTAAATGAACAATAATATCAGTGTGGGAATATTTAAATATAAAACTAATACTAAACATTTAATTTTATGACTAAACAATAATATTTGAGTTCCATGTTGGTTAAAATTTATAATTTTAATGCTTAAATCATATAAATATAAAGGGAACTGGCAACAAAAACTTCTTTAAACCATCTGATGAGTGTTTATAGTCAATAAAACAATTAATTTATTCATATGGAAATATATTTTTCTTTAAGTTTTTCAATTGAGTACATGCAATCAATATGTGATTATAACCCCAGATATATTACACAGTCTTTAATCACTGTGCAATATATTTGAGATTATAGTCACATTTTTAAAGATTCAAAAATTAAGTATTTTTTCCATGTTTAAAATTATTTTTACATATAATTCCAAGTTCACTGTGTGATATTATTTTAAATCCAATATTTATTTTAAAGTGTTAATACTATTCAAGCTTAAGTGTAAAATTACTTTTTCTCACCTCTATGACAAAAGTAATTTTAAGTAAAATAATGTCTTCTAATTAATGCATAATCATCCTTGTATGTCATAATTTATGGTTTGATATATAACTAATTTAATTTATATTAAATTTATAATTATTTGCACTACATGATAATAAATGTGTATGAACCTGTGAAAGTAAAAAAGTGATAAAATTAAAATAATTGCAATATATATACAATGAATAGTAAAATAATACATGAATAGAAAAAACTGCATGATGCATCTAAAAAATAGTTGCAGTTGTCTAAATGAACTATTGTAAAATTCTCATAAACTGATTTCACATAGAATTTTATAGGAATGAAAAGATAGGCCTTTGAAATAAAATAATATTCTAAGCAGTAGGCAAGGTATCACTGTTATTGACAAAAAGATATATTTACATTTAGAGGTAGAATAACAAATCATGTTCAAAGTCTGGACTATAGAGTTCTTCTGGCATGGAGAGGTAACGCTATTAAAGCCTATATTCCTCACTAATTATAAGTAAAAATCCCATGCAATATGCAAATGCTAACTACTGGAGAATTCAAAAGATCAAACAGTTGAGTAGTTAGGAGTAAAAACTTGGAGAAATGACCTACAAGGCCCGTTTTCCCCCTTTTCACCTGGAGGATTTGCCCTGAGGACAGTACTATTCTCAGAGCTGTGGGAAAGAGTTAATGGTTAAAACAAATAGAAATTCATATTTCTGGTCAGAGGAACCAAGAAGAATGGTGCTAATAGGTCAGGTAGTGGGGGCAAAGGGAAACACAGAGAGAAGACCCAAAGCAGCTCAGCAAAGGCATTGAGAACTGAAATATTTAAACTAGTTCAAGCACCATATTAGCCTCTAATGTAGCAAATGTTTGGAACTGACAAATAAATAAATAAGTAAATGGAGCCATACCCTAAACTGAATTAAAACAATGTACATTTATATGTAAATACATGCAAAAATACTTGTAGTATAATTGAGTTATGGAAAGCCCTATACTCAATGTGATAATATTAATATTACATATAGAAGTAAAAACTAAAGAGAAACCTGGTGTATGATTTCAGTAAACTTTTAGAAGAGAATTATTCTAAATTATCAACAAATTCTCTGTCTTTTCATGATGCATGTAAGTCATGAAGTGGAAAAAAAATAGATTTCACTTTTCTTTGAAATTCTGTTGGCTTTTTTGTTCAGTTTGCATTGCAGTGCGTGATTCACATTTTCTTTGTCAATGTTGGATTTCATATAATATGTATAAAATTGTCTAATACTCTATTTACTAACGTTCAAGGTAAAGCCTTTCATATGCTTTCAGAAGGTACTGTCTTTTTATGACCCTAGCTATTTATATATATTAGAGCTATGCAAATGTATGATCTTTCAAATATCTCAGTCTCTTTTATATAAATGTATCTCACAAGTGCTCTCTGAGTGTTCTCCACTAAAAAAAAAAAACAAAAAACTACTACAACCACCATAAGAGAATTACACAGTACATTGAATTCAAAAATAATAATTTCTTATCTGAGCACTGGTCTGACACACTTTTCTCTGTTATCACAAGAACTTCAAATTTGTTTTACACTTCATTCTGTTCCTGGACTCCCGCATCTGGGATACCTTTACCAACGAACTTCTTTGGTGGGATTTCACATCTCCAAGTATTTAATTATCACTTGAAGTTGAATTAAAAACATATACATAGTTAATGAATAAAATAATACCCTCTAGTGGGGTCCAACAAATTATATTTGTTTTGCAATGAGCTTTTACATAATTTTCTGAGTACTGGATATTCAGAGATTTTTAAGATAAAGTTAAAACTACAAAAAATAATTCAGTTTCATGAAGAAATTAAAAGCTCTCTGATACCTTCATCTTCTGCCTATATAGTTTTGATTTAATGTCAATAGCAGTATTCTCAGATTTTGGTAAAGTTGCTTATCCTCATGATGAAAATCACTATCTAAAATAACTAGACTTTTACTACACAACTGCTAACTCTTATCATATCTTAATTATAAGAGATATAAAATAAAGATCACATGTTTATAGTATTAAAATGTTTAATATAAATCTTGCTGAACGTTTATAAACCAAAATGTATTTATGCCAATAGAATTATGTTCTACCTATGTGATAATAATATTAATACAAATTAAAGAGTAAAGCTTAAATTTAAAAATAATGTTAAATAAATGTTAAATATATGTTAAAAATAATGTTAATAAAAAATAAAATGTTAAAATAAACATTTAAATGTGAGTCACTAGAGTTGATTAATGATTTTTAAAATAAAATATTAACTATGCTCATTTTGGATGGTTTTTCATATTTAAATAGCTCTTTCTAAATATTATCTTCCCCCAAAATAAGAAGTATGTGATCATTTTAGAAATAGAATACATTCATATAATGTAGATTCAACCTGTAACTAGTCTATATAAGATTTTGTTATTTCTGTCATATCAGCATAGATATGGTAGATCTAATAATATTGTTTTATTTTATTGTTGTATTTTCCCCACATGGTCATTGTTTTATTCTCTTTTGTTATTTTACCAGAATTATTAATAACCAAAATTTATCATTTGAAAAACATGACAAAATACACAATAGGTATTACAATGTTTTTCATATTACTTTATTTCTTTACTGTAGTAATTTATTTAAGTTTTGAATTAAATTTTTAGAGCAACTAAATATACAAATGAGCTTCCAGATACTATTTAAGCTTGTGTCAGTAGCATTTTGTGCCTGTTGCCAAATTAGAAAAGCAACTAAAATATATTTGGGTGAGCCAGAAAAATAATATAAATGTAAAACCGAGGTCCACAGGTATTATATTATCTGTCATTTAAATCTATTTTATTCAATATGCTTTAAAAGGTTTGAGTCAAACATTGTTTTATGAAACAAATGCTGGAGACATTAATCACATTAACGAACTTAATGTGCATCTAGTACTTAGACCACTTGTCCTCTAAAGGACTGGGCATGCTCTCATTAGAATGTTAAATATATATTCTTTTAATTCTCTACTTACAGGTTTACCTCTAGAGTATAGTCCCTTTCATTATTTTCTGGCATTAAAATTGGGGATATCTAAGTTTAACTGCCCTACATAAGATCAATGGCAGACCCATTGGCATAAACTGATTGGGAGAATAATTTTAAATCATGGGCAGGCATGATGGCTCTAAGGGATAGAGCTTCTGTGTTCTAATTTTGTACATGATATAGGTTATTGCTGTGCCAATTGCAACCAAAGGAGCTTCTTAAGGAGTGGAAATTTCTAATGCAAAAATGCAAAGATTGTGTTTAACTTAACACTGGCTGGGGCAGTATATGAATATTTTATTCCTTACATTTACTTTTAGCCACATTCAAAGCACAGGTGATAAAAATCTGTCCTTTTAATGCCTAGCATTTGAGTCATTCTTTGCATTTGGATAAGGCATATATTTATCTTGGTTTGATATATAGATATAGAGATGATAGGAAGCAGAGGTAGAGATAGAGGTAGAGGAAGAGGTAGATAGAGATAGAAATGAGAGAGATTTTTTTCAGTGTGTGTACTTGATACAATTTTTATACAGTCTATCTTTGAGTAGTTTAATAGTCTGTATTGCAATTCTAAAAGAGTTTATGTTAAAAATTATCTTCTCTGTTTGGCCTTCTATTAGTCTAATCTATTTGCCTTCGAAAGTTCTGTTTTTAACCAAGGAAATTCAGCCTTATTATTTTTTTCTATTTTTTATTACTTTTTTATTGTTAAATTAATTGAGGTGACATTGGTTAGTAAAAATAATGTAGGTTCCAGGTGTACAATTCTACAATACATTGTTTATATGTTGTATTAGGTGTTCATCATCCAGAAGCAGTTCTCTTTCCATCACCATATATCAGCCTCACTATTTTTTAACCTGAGTCATTTGAAAGAAGTTATAGTCCTAAAGCAAATTACTTTTGTACAAGGCAAATGTATGATTTAGTATTATTTAAAAGAAGGAAAAAACTATCCATTTTATGAAAAAAATTACATGTGATTTAAATAAAGATTTTTTTTAAGGTGAGGTAGCACAGTGAAGGGTTTCAAATTGTTTTTAACTAAATATAAACAAAATTCACAATGTTTTGACATGTCTTATAGAATGGCTTTCAGGCTATCTTGATAATTAATAGCAGATTATTTCATTTATATGAACCCACCCATAAGATTCAGCAAAAACAAGCATTTGGCATATTAGATATTTAAAAGCATAAAAAGTACTTTTGGTTGAGTCAAAACATGATAGAAATGATGGGAGTGATCTACCCTTATAAGCTGTTCTAGAGAAATGAAACTAGAAGAGTCTCAAGATTTGGCTGTTATTTTATGTAATCGTAAAAATAGACATGAATAGTCTGATCTAAAAACATTTATGCCTAATATAAGTTGTTTCATTATATATTAAGCAACTTCTATGTTCTATACCTGTACTAAAAAGTATTCTAGGATGTGCATACTAGGATGAAAAAATAGACCTGATGCCTATTAGAATAAATTTTACACTTTATCTACAGATTATACACACACACACACACACACACACACACACATAGATACACACACATATGTGTGTGTATGTTTCTATTATATATAAGTATGTACATAAATGTATGTACATGTACATAAATACATATATAAGTGTGTGTTTCTAGACAAAGGTATATATGTGTCTTTTGAAGTAATTGGTTACAATTTTGAGTTATATAAATGGCAATTATATAGGTCTGCAAAATTAGATAACATGAAAACCTGGCTTCATGTGAGATCAAGAACTTCACACACAGAAAAGTGAAAATTTAAGCTAAGAACTGAAGGACTAGCAGGACTGGGGCAGGCTGTGGGAGATGAATGGGAGAAAGGAAGAACCTTCTGGTAGTGGAAAGGACGTGTCTTGGGAAAGAAAGATCCAAAGATTCCTTTCTTCATGAGTGTTGCTATGGTTACATTACCAAACCAGACTGTAGTGTCCTAGTACACAAGAGTGCATTTGCAATATTATCATACCATATCCATTATTACAATCAAGAGTTAATTAGTCTCACTTATATTTGAACTCCATGCCAGATGCTATGAATATGAAAATACAAACATAAAACACAGTTCCTAGCTTCAAAATATCTGTAGATTATCTGCGTAAAACATGTTTTACAAAAACACAATTCAAGATAATATATATTATGTAGTAAGAGATGGACGCTTAGTAAGATTTGGGAGAAAGGGAAAAGTTAAAGATAAAATATGATGAGTATAGAGTTATTTATGAATACACCATTTGGTTTGATTTAAAGATTCATGCAGGAAATAGCAGAAGCTGAAAAGTTAAAGTCAGTTAATTAACATTTTTAAATATCTTGTCACATAACCTGGGATTCTCTGGTCAATGACAACTGTGGAAGGTATGTATATTCTACAGGCCTTCATGGAAGAAAAAATCTTCACATATTTATAGAGAATATTCAATTCAGCAATACTAGTCTACAACAAGCTCAACATTATATAAAATGAAAGTGAGTGTTTTTCCAAGTATTTCCAACATGATGTAATGAAATGACAATTCTTAACTTCATGATACTCATGTATTATCTATACACAATCAATAATGGATGTGACTTGCATAGAGATTTACCAGTATTATATGCTTTACTTGGTAGTTTAGTACCTATGTTTTCTTTTATGTGTTTTATTGTTTCAGATCTTACAACCAAATATTTAATCCATTTTGAGTTCACTTTTCCACATGATGTAAAATAATTGTATAGTTTCATTATTTTGCAAATGGCTGCCCAGTTTTTTCAACATTTATTAAAGAAACTTTTCTTTCTCTATTACATATTCTCTGCTCCTTTGTTGTAAATTAGTTGTGTGTGTGTGTGTATGTGTGTGTGTTTTCTGGACTCTCAATTTCAATAGTGATTACTCTTAATACTATATGGCAAGGAAAATTTTGGTACTCATCTGAGATCTAAGTCACTCTAATTTAGCTCATCATGTCAAATAACTTTCAAAGTATGTATTATCTCATCATAGCTAGGAATTTGGTAAATATATGGAGAAGCAAGGACTCCACATCTTCTGAGGAGATTATGATCATTAAAAATGACATTTTGAACAATAAATCAGGGATAGCATTTAACTTGCAAACATTGTGGGCCAGTATGGGTCATATCTGTTGCTACTGCTAATTAACTCAGATAATATTCTCTAAAACAAAAAGATGAAAAAAAATTCTATTGGTGCAGCTGAAAATCTCTGCCAAAACTTCTAAATTTATAAAAGGAAGAGTTTTAATTTTCTAATTGATGAACTGAAAGTGAACCAAGCCTAAGAAGTCTTCAAAGGCTTAGCACCTTCCACTACATCCCCTGTTAATCAGTACATTGCAAGATTGATTCTATTATTTAAAGGAAAAATTACTGAAGCTTATCAGCTGAACATTTAATTGCCATTGTCTAGTAATAATCCAGACTGTGACCCATATAACCTTACTTAGTAGAAAAAGAAAAATAATAACATTAATGTCATAACTTACTAATGAAAACCATGAATTGCTCATACTCAGTATTAGATTCACTTTTTCCAAATAGGTTGATGACATTTTTCATCTTGTTAATTAAAGGGATTTTGTATGTTTATGCTTGTTAACATTATAAATCATGCCATTTAATGAACTAAAATATTCCATTACTTATTAATAAGAAAAACTTTCATCCTCCCAGCTTTTTCATGTACTGTGTATTTTCCTTTTCTGACTTTCTCTTTCCTTCTCTTTTTAAAAAAATCTTTTTGGTAAGTGTGTTGGTACATGTCTGCATCTCATCTTTTAGATACCATGAATAGCATTGCATTTCTATTTCATAAGATTTGTATCAGCTGTTGAATGTCTGTACAAAACTATTGGATTTAACATTTTTTGAAAAGGGAGGCCATACACATTTTATCAAATACACTTTTGTCTATTTTTATTCCATCTATTTGTATCCACCACATGAGACTTTTGAAACTAACTAGAGACTATGAGAAAACGCTTGCATAAATTTTTAAAGAAGAAAGAAGGAGAAAGGGGTGAGGGGAAAAAGAGAAGAAGAAGAAGAAAATGTTTTAAAAATACTCATCTTGGCATGTTAGTGTCACCATGGGCTAAAATTATCCCCAAAGTGACCCAATACAACAAATTCCAGTGATTTTTATCTCATTTATTCAATATTTTTAAAGACTATAAAACCTACTGATTCCAGACAATTCTTTAATATTCCATTAAATGAAATTAAAAACTAGTTGGGAGTTTTTTCCCAGAGTGCATCCCATAAGATAATTCCTCATATTTGATACTAATATATAACATGATCTTTTTTTCATTATTTCAATGGTTTCTAAAAGGTAGGCACAATAAATAGAAAGTTTATTACAAATTTGGTTAAATAAAAGTGTTATACTTGCAAGTCTGTCAATTAAATTTGTTCAAACTGATCCAATTCCTATTTGGCTAAGTGTCCAAAGAGATTATCCTATGAATATTTTCTCAACTCCTTGACAAATGAACTAAAATAGAAAGTCCGTGGGCTTTGATTATCTATGAAAAGTTAGTGTAGGAAAGAAGTCTCACATAAAACATTTAAAAATAGTTTTTTACTGCCTACTTTATTTTTGATCATCGGAATGATTACCTCCCGGTATATTATGTTTTCATTTATGTTATTGTTTGTCTATGCAAATACTATTGAAGGTGTATGAGAGGACAATATACTTTGTTTTGCTCCCTGATGTATATTCCAAACTGAGAACAGATACTGTTCACAAAAGTGTTTATTAAATATTCATTAAGTGAGTTTGTGAAATATAAACACAATAGATCCTAAGTAGACCACAAAAGTTAACAACAGGAAGAAACTTAGGTCAGAGATTGACAACTATATTGCGTAGAAAATATTCTCATGAATTTCACTTCAGAAATGTTTTGTTTCTTTGCACAAACTCCTGAAGTGAATTAAGAGAATATCCTTGGCAGTCGTGAGGTCTACTTGCAAGGCAAATTAGTTAATATGCAGGGTACACTGGAAAACCTGATCAGTTATAGCTGCCAGTAATTATTAACGCTATTCTCTTTTCTCATGAGTGAGCTTTTCCCCCATGTTTTTGAATCACAGACCTACTTCCCAGTTTGGCACAAGTAAGTGCAATTATCACATACCATTCTCTCATTGCTGAATCTTATCTAGGTCCTTCACAGATCGTATATTCAAAACTCATTGACTTTTCCCACCACTGGAATTAGGTATTTATGCTCTAGTCCATTTTTACAATCTAGATCTATATATCTTGACCATGAAAAGAACAAAAAAGATCAAAATTCTAAACTCCAAATTGTAAAATTGATTCCTTTCTCCCAATAGTGGCAGTACTATGGAACATATGACACATTGACCTAAATTCTATCCAGGAAAAAAATTATATATGCTAGGAACTTAAACTTTAATACCTTGCTTTCTAATATTTCTTCTAAACTTTAATATTGTTAGTTATCAGAAAACATAAATTTTAGACAATGAATGTTCTCATATCCATATTCTACTGTTATAACCTAAACTCAAGATAAATAAAAATGGTTCCAAAATTGATACATTTCATAAATATAAAACTGACAAACTTCAAACTATGTAGTTTTTTATTAGATAGATAGATAGATAGATAGATAGATATTTACTTACAAATTGATTCATTTTTGACTGCTAAAATTCTCCCATATGCTCATGATTAATTACTGATAAAAATGAAAATATTTAACTTGGCTTATAAGACCCTACCTAGTCTATACCTTACTGATATTTGCTTCTCATCTTACACCTGTATGCTTCTTGATCCCTATGGTCTATTTATAATTACAGTGCTCAAACCATAATTCTTCATGATATGTAATTTTTGGATTTATATTCTTTTTTGCCAAGAATAACACTGCTGAACTAGGATGTCTCCACTGTGAAGTATTTGTCAAAGTTGTGTGTGTGTGTGTGTGTGTGTGTGTGTGTGTGTGTGTACTGTATGGAAAGTATCCACCCATGCAATATGAAAAATAGAGGCATTTATGACTGGAGATTTTCCAGACAGCCCTTGCATATATTCCAAACTAATTTCCTTACTAATATTGTATTGACTATCTTGCATTTGTTGGGCAGAATGTTAGGTGTAAAGATACAATGATGACCCATAAAAGCCTCTCCTCATGATGATTCTGTAGTAGGATCAATAAAGACTTTTCCAAAGTTTCATTTTATTTCATTTCCCAATTCACATCTGAACTGGGAAAATTATGGATTGTGTCTCTATGGAGCACAGCTTTGCGGTGGCAGCCTGTATAAACTGAGATTTTCAAATTATATTGTGGTAGTTTCAGTTGTTCTCTGCTGGATGGGTGCCGCGACCTGCGCGGGTGAACAGGTAAACCGGAGGGGAGGCGATGGGGAATGAAGAAAAAACACACAGACACAGACACAGACAGAAAAGCTGGGACCGGGGGTTCTCTGTGCTCTGATGGAGACACAGAGACCCCATCTGGCTGCAGCGAGTTATTTTATAGGGTGGGCAAAACAAGTGAGATCATAGGGGTAAATCAGTAAAGCGGGACTGGAAAGTACATCTTACCCAGGACATACAGTTACGGATAACTGCATTTAATCAATATTTTGGTACATGTTGCTAAGGCATTACTGATTATATTATTATTATTCTCTTCAAGGCAGGCAGGCCACAAGTTATGTCTCGAATCTTTCCCAGAGTCCAAACAACCTTGCTCCCAATGTCATATTTTGCCAGAAGTCAGAAACCACACTCCGAGCATTGTCCTTGTGCACCCAGCTCTGGGCTGCCTTGCAAAGCCCTTGAACTGTGGACTCCAAGCACGCAGGTAGCCTCGCTAGAACCTGTTTACTCAAAGGACCTGGCTTCTGGCTCATGTGCTCCCTACATCTCCCCCTTTTTTATTTTTTAAACACACCTGTGACCCCAGGTGAGAGCGAGAGACAGTGCCTGTCTTAGGCATTTCCCTTGTAAGTAATAACCTTACCCGTCATTGGCATTTCATCATCTTACGATGAAACCCTGTCTTAGGTTGGTTATTCCCAGGGAAATCTCACCCGTCTTTGACTATCCTGCCTTCGCTAAGTCTGGGCGGAGTGGAGCAAAACAAAACAGGCGGCCAAGCTTAAGGCATCGCCTTCAGCTTAATCTCATGGATGTTGGCTTGAATATTTATCATCCTTTTAATGAAACATTTAATGAGGACTTTTTTATTTTTTTTTGCTTAAGATGAGAATGATGTGTTATTAATGGGCGGTCTCGGACTTGGGGCTGGAGGACTCGGCAGCCGACCAAGAAGAGAACAAACAAAATACCAATCAAGCATACGATAGCTAACAACATTGACATAATGAGCATCTTGAATACTTTGAGACAAGGCAAGAGCAGAAGTTGTTAAAGTTGATATAAGCATGATTAAAGAAACTATTCCAACAATAATTAACCCTATAGCTCGACCAGAGC